>QODF01000209.1:635391-699670 GCA_024372805.1 Oostethus manadensis
GAGGAGCTCAGAGTAGAGCCGCTGCTCCTTCACATCGAGAGGAGCCAGTTGAGGTGGCTCGGGCATCTTGTCCAGATGCCTCCCTGGTGAGGGGTTTTGGGCATGCCCAGCCGGGAGAAGGCCCCGTGGAAGACCTAGGACACACTGGAGGGACTATGTCTCACAGCTGGACTGGGAACGCCTTGGTGTCCTCCCGGTGGAGCTGGAAGAGGTCGCCAGAGACCAGGAAGTCTGGACTTTCCTACTGAGACTGCTGCCCCGGTGACCCGGACCCGGATAAACGGAGTAAAATGGAATGGAATAAACATGCTAAGAGGCGGTGAAGCAAATACTTTGAAAATGCCAGAAAGTGGAGTGACATTGAAACGTGAGAGATCACACGCACAGGCTTAGCATGTGAAAAGCTGTCGTCAGTTGACTACACATTTTACGGGCTATTGTTCATTTTCACTATAATAAGAAAGTGAACATCAACACAAAATGTGTGGTGTGTCTGGTCACTTGTGTGCATGACAGGCGATTGCGGAGCCTGCTTATCAAAATCAATGCACTGAAACATTTTGAAGATATTTTAAATTGGTTTCGAACTAGTTGTGGTCAATAGCAGCTAATAATAATAGCTAATGCTGGTCATGTTGGTCGTGCACCCTCCTCTGCATGATACCACTTAGTTTCAAATGTTACTGCTGTTTTGTTTTTTTAACAAAGTTCAGCCAGACGTTTTAGCCGCTGCTTAGTCAGTGGTGCTCACCGGCTTCTTCTTTATTGGGTTTTGTGGCTGTTTCTTCTGGTGGACAGACTGGGCATCGAAACCGGGATCAAAGTGTAAACATTTAAATGAGTATCCAGATTTTGGTCCCTGTTCCCATCGACGCTCCAGACTGGGCGCCCAACCCTACATACAGCAGCTTTCATGCAAGGAAAAATGGTATAGTTTCTAGGAAAATAACCTGTGAAAATATTGCAAATATCATAAAGTCGGACAAAAATGCTCATTTAAAGAGGTAAGCCAAGAAATTGTTGCTTTGTTGAGCAACTAGGGTTGTGCCGGGTGGGGTGCATGATGTTCTTCTACAGCTAAGATTTCTTGCGTTTTCTAGGAAAGCTCATGGTCACCGACATCATCAAACTCCACCCACAGTTCGGGGCTGTCTGTGGATGGCGGCGGCGGCAGCAGCTCCATGAGCGCATCGTGGGCGGACGGCGGCTCTTCGGACTTGCACACCATCCACACGTTCGTGCGCAAAGCCCGCGCCAACAAGGGCAAAAGTCGCATGCCCTCCGACAGCACCTTGCTTGACAAGATGCGCCTCAAGGACACGCTATACGACGGTACGAGCCCCGGCAAAGCCGAGCGCAGGAAGGACAAAAAGCCCAAGAAGCTGTTTGGCTCGCCGTCATCGGCGGCGGCGGCAGACAGTGGCAGCAGCGAAGGCGAGAAGCGGCCGCGCATCAAGCGCTGCAAGAACAGCAAGCAGCCCAAAGCCAAGAGGTTCAAGAGCGCCTCGACGCATGAGCACAGCGACGCAGAGGAGCAGCACGAGGGCGGCCCAGCGGAGCACAGGGACCCCAGCCTGCACGGCGCCGCCGAGAAGACGCCCTCCGACGAGACCATGAGGGATGCCGAAATGAGCTCCAGCGAGGGCGAGACGTGGATCGCCGACGAAGACATCATGGTGGAGTCTGGTAAGGATGTCATTGGATGATGACAATCTCTTCCGTCTGTCTGCAAACGTAAAAAGAGGGCAACCTAAAAGCTTTACAATCACTTCTTAAAATTCTTGTCATACTGAAGTAAAAAATAAAACACCTTCTGGTGCCAAGCTCTGGGCGGCTCGCTTCACAATTACCTCCTGCAGCCGCCACTCCGGGCAGGTCCTACTCGGGCGTTTGCTTCAATGCGGCCGATGCCTCAAAGCAAGCGGCGTCATCCCCTTTTCTCCGTCACTGCCGGCAGCATTTAAAAGCTAGAATGAAGGTGTCGACGGTGTGGTCACCACTCATCAAGGCAAGTGTTTAAATATAACAAATCATGCCCGTGTCGCAAAGTCACACAGATTAAGCTTTATTGCCATCCTAAACACGATCAGTAGCGCTCCCATCCGACCCGTTCCCCGCGACCCACTCACTGCGAGGTGCATTCACCAGCATCAGAAATCGCCAACATGTAGAGTAGTCCCCCGTTTCCCTGTTGTGAGATCATTCTAACCTGCAATAATTAGAGTATTACTAGTAACACCTGGTGGCCCCTGTGCCCCCAGGTGCTACACTTCTGTGCTACACTTCTTTCTCTTTTACTCCCTTGCACTGTACTGTCAACGAATACAGGATGGCCGGTTTGGGGGAGACTGTGGTCTGTTATTAGTCAAGGCGTTGAAATCCAAGTGGTATGCGGTATTCTGGGCACTAGGCGGCAGTAATGACACAACATGGAGACATTACCTTACCTCACATTGCCTTAACACTGTATGAAGTCAGCCATAATAGAGTGAGAAAGTAAACGTGAGGCTAACTGGCTGGTTTGTTAGTGCCTTCTATAATGTGGTGTAGACAATAATAGGAGTTTAAAGCTGACTATAGGGGTGTTAGCATAGCCACAAAACTCAAATAAGTGTTGCTTAAAAAAAAAAGGTCGTTAATTTTGTGCAATTTTTGCCGAATTGCCGAGTCTGTTTTTAGTTATTTGTCAAGAACGTGGTGCTCATTTTTTTTCTCTCAAATGGTCCCCACCCCACCCCCCCATAGGCGACGACTCTTGGGATCTGATCACATGCTACTGCGGGAAACCGTTTGCCGGGCGGCCGATGATCGAGTGCAACCAGTGCGGGATCTGGGTGCACTTGTCCTGCGCCAAAATCAAGAAGTCCAACGTCCCCGACATCTTTTACTGCCACAAGTGCAGGGACTTGAGGCGGTCGGGACACAAGAAAGACACTTAAAAACAAACTCGAGGGGGGCGGCGGGGCCTGGTTGGTGTCACGCCAACCCCCGTGCTTGTGTTGCCAAAAACAGCCTAACCTGTCACTGTATTTGTCGTTCTTTTCAGACAATCATCTGTTTAGTTTGTTTCCGTTGGATTGAACGTTTTTGCGTTTGTGACAAGCATAGTTTGTCTTAACGGTAGGCACTGTTAGCGTCCCGAAAACGTAAGAGGAAGACGTCCCGTATTTTGTCTAAAAAGGCAGCTGTTTTTTTTCCCCCTTTTCACTTTCGAAGTTGTCAGTGATTGGCACTGATTCTTGAGATTTTGATCCAATTTTAGGGTCCCCACACCCCAAAGTGTGGGTGTCTACTTCAGAGGATGGGCTATTTTTGTTGATGTGCATCACTTTCAAATTAAAGCAGTGCACTTTTTTTTCCTCTCCATGATTGAGCGCTTATACTCCCGTACGGGCTTGTACGTCGCAATCAAACTTTATTTTTACCTTCACCAGGCTGTGTTTCTTTTTCTTTAGCGCCCTTAAAAGGCTGGTCGCCTCCCGCTTTACGACAGTTGTAAAAGTGTACAGAGAGTAATTCAAATGTTTTTTGGAATTTTGGTTTTAATATTGTTTTTTTTCTTCGTTGGAGATAGGTGAGTTGCGTGCCCCCCCCCCCTGCACTCTCTTGCTCTGTTTTGTACAAATCGCGTTCTTTGACAAATGTACATATGTGAAAGTTCGAGAGAGAGAAAAGTAGCCATGCAAAAGTCTATTTTCTGCAAGTTCTGCATTTTGTTTTTTTCTTTACTCGTAGTTTGGAAAATAAAAAGTCTTATTTGGGCAGATGTGGTGTTTTCATATGTCTGGTGTTTATTTTGAGTAGTACTTACATTGTGGAACGGTGGACGTTCACGCTGACGGCAATTTTATGACGACGTGACGCAGAGTGTTGTCTTTCTTCAGGAGAGATGAGACTTTCCGCTTCAGCAAATGTACTCAAAATCTAATAGCCCATCACCCTCTTCAACCTCCTCCTGTTGCTCGGGCATTTCCCTAAAAAACACTGCAGCCCTGCGGCCATTTTGGTCCACAGCTTGTTGTATTTAATCATTTGCTTTGTCACAAAGCTTACGGTGCAACATACTGACCTACACTGGGTTTGTTTTAGCATCTGCAGATTGTGCAGGGGCGTCACACGGCTGCTGCCGTTCTCAATGCCCGCCCGGTAAAAGGGTTCTTCCAGAAGAGTAAAAAGGACCGAAAACGTTGGTCAGTGTCGTTTCTATCAGAAGGGCTGACTCAAACCAAAACAAACAATTGGAATTGCATATAAACACGTACGAATGAAAGAGGAAAATGAACGTGTGCGAGGATTTTTACCGTCGTTGAAGACGAGATTCTTGACGTGACTGAAAACAGGAAGATGGTGGTGGTTGATCTAGTGCCACATCGCGTCTTTGGGAACAGTCCCGTCTTCAAATCCCTTTTATTCCTCATTTTTCTGCATGTAAAAGTGTCTTGTGCATGGAAAACTGTCATCTTAGGACGCTAACATGGAAGGGTGTTTTCTGATCTAAAAAAAAAAAAATACATGAACCACACAGTTGGCCTCACGCAGTGTATTAGGAACGCTGCAGAGGTGCGCCGTATTGTACGCCTACCGGAGAATGTGTGCAGTTTTTTTTACGTGAACTGGGGCGGATGCTGTACGCAATTAATCTTTATTGGTAAAAAAAAAAAAACAAAATAGACAAGGAATAGTTCACTTTTTATTGAGTTTGTACATAGCAGTGTTTCTTTTGTCCACCAGAGGGAGCCAGTGTACACAATGTCGCTCTATAGAAGGGGCCCTCAAATAAATGGTGTATATTCTTATATATAACAATATTATTAAACATATGTAACACTATATACTATTGTATGTATATACGCTACATATAGTATATTATGAATGAAGTATGAGAATTTATTGTCATACAATTAACTACCTCACTACATATATATCGTAAAACCAAGACCTGTTACATTAGCATGTTTTGTAAAAGACCATTTGTCAGTTTTTTTTTTTTGAGTTGTTACCACCATGTACGCAAAATTCAACGTGAGCCATCTTTTTCCGCCGCTGCTCCATTGTGACGTGTACTCCTCGCCGCTGCCCCTGCAGAGCGGGGGAGGTACTGCATGAGGACGTGATTTGGATGAGGTTTGGCGGGCCAAATGAAAAGCTTTGGGAGGACCAACGTGGTCCGCGGGCCTCCTCTCGAGGACGACGATGCCATCCTGTCGCCTCAATCCTATGACAAGAAAACAGTCACATGATCAAAAACTCCACTTTATTCCCAAGAGCTCATGAAGTTGTTTCCTGCCGACCTTTCGTTTTCTAAAGGTGGACATGAGGGAGCTGCCGATGGAATCCAAAGGAGCTAGCTTCCTCCTTGGTGGAAAAATGAAAAATCCCAACGCTCAGTCAAAATGACGAGATAAAGTCTTTTGTGTGTCAGTTGTGACAAAGAGTTGAAATGATGAGATCAGTTATGAGAGAAAAAGTCAAAATTATGAGCGAAAAATATAACTTTTTTTTTTTTTTCAAAGTCATTCTCCTCACGCTAAAACTTTATTCCTGTAGTTTTCCCATTTTCTCAAAAATACAACTTTATTCTCCTAATTTTATGACTTTTCCCCAAAACATTTTGACTTTATTCTCACACAGTTATGACCACACTGGTGGGACTTTCTGTTGCTCACCTCTTCTCGCTGGTCTCAAGTTGGTGGCGACTGTTTTGGCGTTGAAATGACACAGGAGAGGAGTTCTTCATACCCACGTCCTCCACTTGCTGTTGTTCTTCTAGCCAGCTGACTTCCTGATGTAAAATAGGATTGTTATTTTCCGCCGGATTTCAAAACATAGTGTTGGGTGGCTGCTGGATGTTGGCGGCGTTGGAGTGTTTTCTTTTGAAAAAGAAGAAGGTTTAAGAGAAACAGACAAATCAATTACACAGAAGAAGAAGCTAATATATTTTTATTGCTCCATAGCAAACAAGTTACCAGTAGGTGCAGTAGATTCTCAGAAAAGAAAGACCCAGCATTCATGATACGTAGGTTTTCCAAAGGTTTTTAACAGGGGGACTTTGCGGGGGATTCTTGCCAACAGATTAGCATCACGCAGACGTCACAGTACTTACAGGTAACCCCAGACCGTCTTTGATCATCCTGGAGCTGATCATTGGCTGCTTCAACAAAATCAAAATGCCAGTACTGCAGGTCCGCGACTTAATGCGTGTAAAAACTGCTATGAATGCCAAAGACCCACAGTACGATGAAATAAAACTATGGGTACAGTATACGGTGCTATACAGGGACAAAATGTCGGAACACTTGAAGCAAGGCAGTCCAAAGTGAGGCCCAGGACCTCAGAAAAATTCTGTTAAACAAGAAAGCTAAAAAGAAAACCCAGCCAAAATGAAAAAAGAACAGTAATAAAGACAAAATATTACGTTATGTCATAATAAAACTGAAAAATTAGGGGAAAAAATATCAGAATACAGTCAAAATATTAGGAGGTAAGAAATACTAAAAAAAAAAGTTTAAATATGTGTGCAGCCAAAAAGTGTAATGTATCTAATATAACATGCTTTGTCGCTCATAACACAAAACTGACATGCAGGCTGTTTTTTTGTCTTTAAAGATAAAAAACGTCGGGTTGGAAAAAATGCAAAAGTGGCCGCCCTCGACCTATAATTTTGCAGTATGGGAAACAGTTTGGACCCCCGGGAATGAAAGGGAAGGCACGTCTTACCCTTCTCTGTGCATTCTAGATCACCAAGATGGGCCCAATTCCCGGAGAAAGTGACTGGGAATTTTGGATGTTGTAGTTATAATTTACTTTTTTTTTTTTTAAATTCCATCCATTTTATGTTGTGCACTGCTCTTGCTTCCTGGCTGTGCAGGGCCAAGGCATGCATTTATGGAAGGAGATCGAGCCTGCCTTTTGGGTCGCCACGGTGGTGTGTGGAACAGCCGCAGCCTCCATCACTTCCAGCGGCAGCATCAAAAAGTAGACACCCAGCAAGGGCAGCACCCGCTTCGAGAAACGCATCTGCTAAAAAAAAAAAAAACCCAAAAAAGCCACTTCATTCCCAAAGACGCTACAGAGCCGGAGATTCCTGCAACACACTTACCTTGTCTGTGTCGACCTCTGACTGCCCGCGTGCGGACAAATGGGGACTGCCGGGTATTTGTAGGCCAGCATCATCGTGGGCGGCCGTTTGCGTTTACGCCGAGCGTTCTTATCGCTCGCATCAAAACAAAAACACACCCGCCCGCAACTCCCAACAACAACAAGGCTCCACCTTTTTTGATGTCGCGCCCAGTGGCCGAAAATGTAGTCCTGGTAGTAACAGACCTGTAACGGCCGTAAGGACGGCTGCGCAGTTTTTTGGTTGTTGTTTAAATTCACGACAGGCGTGATATGCTGTTTGCTGATTTAAAAAAATCCAAGATGGTGCATGAGAAACTGCATTTGAATTTGAACTAGCGTGGCAAAATCTGACAAAAAAGTGCACAATAATACAATAATGCCTATATATATTTATGTTAGCATGTCAAAAAGGCTAACATGTAAATGTTAGCATGCTAACATGCATAAGAGTATCTACCTGAGCAAATGGCAAAACATGCTGGCATGCTAATGTTAGCATACTACTACCTGGCACAATAGTGCTAAATGGTTATATATCATATGTTTAACCTATGACAATAGTTAAAAAGGCTACTATGCTAATATTAGCATGCTAGCATTGCTAACATGGTAAGGTTAACATGCTGACACATAGCAAGATAATGGTAAGTGTTTATATATGTGGCTACACATGAAAATAGCAACACATGCTAGTATGCTAATGTAAGCGTGCTAGCAAAGCTAACATGCTAATGTTAATACCTGCTAATACCTGGCACAATGATGCTAAATGATTATATACGTGTTTACCTATGAAAATAGGTAAAAAAGCTACTGTGCTAATATTAGCATGTTAGCATTGCTAACATATGGTAAGTATTTATATATATGTGGCTACACATGAAAATAGCAACACATGCTACTATGCTAATGTAAGCGTGCTAGCAATGCTAACATGCTAATGTTAATACCTGCTAATACCTGGCACAATGATGCTAAATGATTATATACGTGTTTACCTATGAAAATAGGTAAAAAAGCTACTGTGCTAATATTAGCATGTTAGCATTGCTAACATATGGTAAGTATTTAAATATATGTGGCTACACATGAAAATAGCAACACATGCTACTATGCTAATGTAAGCGTGCTAGCAATGCTAACATGCTAATGTTAATACCTGCTAATACCTGGCACAATGATGCTCAATGATTATATACGTGTTTACCTATGAAAATAGGTAAAAAAGCTACTGTGCTAATATTAGCATGTTAGCATTGCTAACATATGGTAAGTATTTAAATATATGTGGCTACACATGAAAATAGCAACACATGCTACTATGCTAATGTAAGCGTGCTAGCAATGCTAACATGCTAATGTTAATACCTGCTAATACCTGGCACAATGATGCTCAATGATTATATACGTGTTTACCTATGAAAATAGGTAAAAATGCTACTGTGCTAATATTAGCATGTTAGCATTGCTAACATGCTAAAGTTAACATGCTAACACATAGCACGATAATGGTAAGTATTTAAATATATGTGGCTACACATGAAAATAGCAACACATGCTACTATGCTAATGTAAGCGTGCTAGCAATGCTAACATGCTAATGTTAATACTTGCTAATACCTGGCACAGTGGTGCTAAATAATTATATATGTGTTTACATATGAAAATAGGTAAAATTGCTACTGTGCTAATAATTAGCTTGCTAGGATTGCTAACATGCTAACACATAGCAAGATAATGGTAAGTGTTTATATATGTGTCGATACATGAAAATAGCAACACATGCTACTATGCTAATGTAAGCGTGCTAGAAATGCTAACATGCTGATGTTAATACCTGCTAATACCTGGCACAATGGTGCTAAATTATTATATACGTGTTTACCTATGAAAATAGGTAAAATTGCTACTGTGCTAATATTAGCATGCTAGCATTGCTAACATGCTAAAGTGAACATGCTAACACAGCACGGTAATGGTAAGTGTTAAATATGTGTCGACACATGAAAATAGCAACACATGCTTCTATGCTAATGTAAGCCTGCTAGCAATGCTAACATGCTAATGTAATACCTGCTAATACCTGGCACAATGGTGCTAAATGATTATATATGTGTTTACCTATTAAAATAGGTAAAAATGCTACAGCGCTAATATAAGCTTGCTAGCATTGCTAACATGCTAACACATAGCAAGATAATGGTAAGTGTTTATGTGGCTACACATGAAAATAGCAAAACATGCTGGTAGGCCGCCTCCCAAAGTCCTATACCCTGAAGCACTGCGGTAGGAAGGGACTCCACATACTTACCCCACAGCCCGACCCAAACCAAGCGGGATGGCACCAAGGACATGCGACTGATGGGCCACCCAACCACAGACCTAACTTCACCCAGGCACCGCAGGGAAGAGCCCGTCCACCAGGGGAGTAGAAGAGGGTCCAGCAACCGGCCAGGACAGGTAGGGGGGAAGGGAACCAGCCTTTTTGGTAAGGAGCTGGGCAAGCCACAGGCCGCAGGCCACTGACGCCTAACCCTTCAAAACGGCCCCACCATAACACCCCAAAACCGGAGCCCTTGCTGCCCATCACCCTTAACAGGCCATGAGCCAATCACACACCACGAGGCAGCCATAATGGCCCCCAAATTGGCAGGGGAAAGCAGGCCAGCCGAGTGCCTCAAAGAGGGACAGAGAAGCCCCACATGACAGAGTCCAACAAAAGAGGCAAACACCGCCAGTCACCAATGGACCAGCCCCGACCCGACCACAAACATGCCGAGGAGGACTTTTGGGGGGCAAGCACCCACTGTGAAGAAACCCATGCCAGCCACCCCACCAAGGCCAAACACCCAACCCTGTCCCGACCTCCTTGCATAGAACCAGAAGCCCCCGAAACCGGGCATCGCCCAGCTGATCCCGGCTGGCGCCAAGCGGAACATCGCGTCCATCTCCCATCCGCCCACCCTTTTTTCTTCCGCTTTCCCCCCCGTTTTCTTTCACCAGCTGTTAATTGTTAGCATGTTTTCCTTTTCCTGGGTCTCCCTGTGCCCGCCTATTACCGCGCACGGCGGGGTGTGTGTGTGCGTACGCGTGTTTGGTGCCAACCATGACCACCACCCAGCACGTATCCTCACTCAGGCCCGTTTTCCCTTTTCCTCTCTTCCCGCCCTGTGCTGATTAAGTCTGGCAAAGTAGATCAGGCCGATAATGAATAAGTAAAGCGGCGAGGGAACGGCCGACAGTCGTGATGTCATTTGCTGATTACTGCCTTGTGCTCATTTAACGTCCACTTGGGAGGCTCCTTGTTGTTTTTGGCACCTTTAACGACTTAGAACAAGGGTGCCCAAATTGTTTGCACCGAGCGCCGCGTACTGAAAAATCAAAGGTTGTTTTGTTTGTTTCTTATATTACCATAAAAAACATGATTTTTCTTTAATACAGATATTTTTAACATTATTTTTAATACATACTGTATATTTTTAACACGATTTTTCTTTTATACATAAATTTTTACCATGGATTTTTTTCATTGCATATAATTTTAACATGATTTTTCTTCAGTACATTGATTTGTAACATGTTTTGTCTTTAGTACATATATTTTTAACACGATTTTTTTTAACATATATATTTTTAATGTGTTTTTTCTTTAATACATATATTTTTAAGCATGTTTTGTCTTTAATACATAGATTTTTAACACGATTTTTCTTATGTACATATATTTTTAACACGATTTTTCTTATGTACATATATTTTTAACATGTTTTTTCTTAAATACATATATTTTTTAACATGTTTTGTCTTTGATAAATATATTTTTAACACGATTTTTTTAATACTTGTATTTTGAACACGATTTTTCTTCTATATATATATTTTTAACATGATTTTTCTTATATATATTTTTTTAACATGTTTTTTCTTTAATACATATATTTTTAACACGATTTTTCTTTTATATATATATTTTTAACATGTTTTTTCTTTAATACATATATTTTTAAACATGTTTTGTCTTTAATACATACATTTTTAACACGATTTTTTTTTTGTACATATATTTTTTTACACGATTTTTTAAATACATGTATTTTTTACACAATTTTTGTCTTTAATACATACATTTTTAACACGATTTTTTTTTGTACATATATTTTTTTAACACGATTTTTTAAATACATGTATTTTTTACACAATTTTTCTATTACATATATTTTTTTAACATGTTTTTTCTTTAATACATATATTTTTTAACATGTTTTGTCTTTGATACATATATTTTTAACACGATTTTTTTAATACATGTATTTTGAACACGGTTTTTCTTTTATATATATTTTTTAACATGATTTTTCTTATATATAGTTTTTAACATGTTTTTTCTTTAATACATACCTTTTTAACACGATTTTTTCTTTTATATATATATTTTTAATATGTTTTTTCTTTAATACATATATTTTTAAACATGTTTTGTCTTTAATACATATATTTTTAAACATGTTTTGTCTTTAATACATACATTTTTAACACGATTTTTCTTTTGTACATATATTTTTTTAACACGATTTTTTAAATACATGTATTTTTTACACAATTTTTCTATTACATATATTTTTTTAACATGTTTTTTCTTTAATACATATATTTTTTAACATGTTTTGTCTTTGATACATATATTTTTAACACGATTTTTTAATACATGTATTTTGAACACGGTTTTTCTTTTATATATATTTTTTAACATGATTTTTCTTATATATATTTTTTAACATGTTTTTTCTTTAATACATACCTTTTTAACACGATTTTTTCTTTTATATATATATTTTTAATAGGTTTTTTCTTTAATACATATATTTTTAACAATATATTTTTTAACATATATATTTTTAACATGATTTTTTTTGTACATATATTTTTAACACGTTTTTTCTTTTATATATATTTTTTAACATGTTTTTTCTTTAATACATATATTTTTAAACATGTTTTGTCTTTAATACATATATTTTTAACACGATTTTTTTTAACATATATATTTTTAATGTGTTTTTTCTTTAATACATATATTTTTAAGCATGTTTTGTCTTTAATACATAGATTTTTAACACGATTTTTCTTATGTACATATATTTTTAACACGATTTTTCTTATGTACATATATTTTAACACGATTTTTCTTATGTACATATATTTTTAACATGTTTTTTCTTAAATACATATATTTTTTAACATGTTTTGTCTTTGATAAATATATTTTTAACACGATTATTGGACCACTGGGAGCACACATGAACAACAGACTGGACTTGAAGGACAACGACAAGAAGAAGGCCATGAGCAGCGGCGGGCCAACTTCAGTCCGTGGGCCACACCCCAATTGGGGGTACCCTGTTACGATAACCGAGGGAAAAAGCGCTGACAGACCACGAGAAGGCAGAAATAATGGCCAGCTCAAGAACCTGTCCGAAGAGAAACTGGTACAGGACGAGAGCCGGGCCGAGCCAGGGTGGGATTGAGCTGAAGCCCCTGTGGGGGTGGGGGGTGGGGTGGGGGGGATTCTCTAAGGACTGTTCGAGCTCGACTACCAGCAAAGTGGAAACCATGACAAGATCCAGTAAAACCATCACGCTCTAGGCCAATAGCACTGACCATGTACGTAAAATAACGGTAACAGGTAGAGAAAACAGGCAAAACAGGAAACTCAGGGTTCTCAAACTCGACTTGCCTCAGCGCACATTCACGTGCCGGCAATTCAAATGACATTTTTTTAATCCTATCTTCTCCAACGTCCTTTTAAATTTCTTTTAACACAAAATAAGACAAAAAAGGACACTGGTGTAACACATTTGTGTGCAAAACCAGTAATAACGATCAGTTTTTCACTCATTGAAAAATGTTTCTCTGCTTGCATCCAGCCAGGTCGATGTCACGCCCCTGAGAGCCATACACCCCACCGTGATTGGTCGTCAGCTCCCCACACAACACCGTAAAAAGTGCCATTCCTATAAAATCCGAGGGCCGCACTGACATTAAACTTTCCTATTAAGGTGGGGGGACAAAATATCCTCTCACAGGCCGCAAGGTCGCAAAAGAGCCCAAGAGTTGGTTTATCGTTGCTAGAAAGTAAAAGAACAGGCGAGTCATTTGGTAGAACAACAACATGAGGACTTTGTGCAGGTTTACGCAGAATAATCCAGACTGGACTTGGGGTGTGGGCACACGCAAAGGAACAGTCGGAATGGGTGGTGGCCGTTATTGATTATTAAAGAGGAGCAGAGTTGTTTAGTAGAGGGAAGGAAAGGAATTATGTCTTCGTGTGGATGGATAAAATGGTGTAATAGAGTGTAACAAAACACAAAAGGTTGTACGCAAACAATCTGACGTCATTTTTCGCGGCTGCAACTTTTAAACCGATCGAATTTCACGTGGGCGCTGAGTCGGAAAGCGCACGTCGCTGGTGGGTAATGTCTCCATCTGATGGTCAAATTTCATATGACACCTGAGACGCTCCGTGACGTCACGACGCCTGCGTAAACCACCGCCACAAACCAAAGCCTTGCCGCTCAAACACAGTCAGCCGTTTTAAGTTAATACCTGTATTAATGTGGATCTTTTATATGTATATTTGTATATATGAACGGCGGCTAATAAGGTCATGTGACACCTGGCCTCCCCCGCCCCAAAAATGGGCGGGGCTTATACGAAACCTTAGAAGAAGGAAGCGTCACTGGTTGAACAAGTTCTGCGGCGTCAACGCAAGGAGAAAGAACCTTCTTCGGTGGCTCAATTTCCTATTTTTGGACTTTGGAAGGACTAAACCGGCTAACGGGTAAGTTGGGGGGGTCTGTGTTTTTGCCGGGAAAGACGGGAAGGGACAAACCAGGATGGACGCGTTCTTGTTGTAATGGAGGGTTTAAAGTTCATCACTGGGGCACCTAAAAAGGCAGGTAAACACCGTTGGCCGGAAACGCCGCTCATTTCGTTGCCCAACGAGGGCAAAGGGGTAGAATTGTTAAAGAACCGCACCCGCAAACCACGCCCACTTTGCTAATCATACTTCCCGGGCCTGGAATGTGTGATTGGTTGTTTGTCTGCCCTGTTAATGGCTGGCACCCGCTCCCCAGGCTGTGCCCCGCCTCCCGTCCAAAGCCAGCTGGGATAGGCTCCAGCATGCCCGCCAGCCTAATGAGGGTAAGCGGCATAGAAGATGAATGAATGAATGAAAATCAAATTTAAAGGATGACGCCCCCCCCCCCACACACACACACACAGACTGTTGATTTTGACCCAAAGTCTGCCTAAAAATCTGGACCCGATGCTGACAAAATACCTGGTCGTCTCTTGCTACATTGCTCCCTCACATTATTATGGTTTTTGAAATAAATGAATAATTTTGTGGTTGACATTTAAGCAAATTTCCTAGCCATTCATTTGTTCATTTTCTATGCATTATATTTACTAAAGTATATGTAATATACTTTAGCTTTAGTAGTACCTACTACAATAACAATATCGCTGTAGCATTTATGTACACACGTCTGTCTGTCACTACTAATTATGACAGACTTAGTGAGCGCTATGAGGGCGACGGCGACTGCTTTTGGACAAATGAGGCTCCAGAACCTTATCTTTTTGATCCTGGATATATTGAAGATAAAAGAAGAGAGTGACGCTTCGAAGGTAGCAGATGAGGCGCCCGTCATTAAATTTTGTCAAGCCACGCCGACATAAATGGAGCGTTATCATTGATGGGCAGGCTTGGTGGATGTGGCGTGGAGGACATTACTTCAAGAGATTGATTGCATCACAACAAATGAATAATTGTTAGCGCTAACAAACACTGCTGTGAAACTTTTTTTCCATTTACACAAAAACGGAAAAAAACACCCACCAGACCAGCATGACCAGACTGACAAGAGCCCATAAAGTAAGTCACCATGACATGGCTGTTGATATGTGGAGCACGCAGCGCATGACATCATGACATGCCGAGGTTCTCTTTGGGTGTGACCAGGATGGACAGGATCAGGAATTTGGGTGTGACCAGGATGGACAGGATCAGGAATTTGGGTGTGACCAGGATGGACAGGATCAGGAGTTTGGGTGTGACCAGGATGGACAGGATCAGGAGTTTGGCTGTGACCAGGATGGACAGGATCAGGAATGAGCATATCGGAGGGACAGCAGTTAGAGGTTTTGGAGATAAAGTCAGAGAGGCCAGACTGAGATGGTTGGGACATGTCCAGAGGAGAGATAGTGAATATATTGGTAGAAGGATGCTGAGTTTTGAATTGCCAGGCAGGAGGCCTAGAGGAAGAGCACAGAGGAGGTTTATGGATGTAGTGAAAGAGGAGATGAAGGTAGTTAGCGCAAGAAAAGAGGATACAGAAGACAGAGTTAGATGGAGGCAATTGATTCGCGGTGGCGACCCCTGAAGGGATAAGCCCAAAGGGAAAAGAAGAAGAAGTTAGAAGAAGTTGGTAGTGTTTCGCAAAAGGATTTTCGATGTAGTTCAAATTCCCCAAAATGTTCTAAGCTACCTCACAACAGGCACAATAATAAGAACAATAATATTAGTAATAATTACAATAATAACACGGGTCACTGTTCGCCCACAACAAGCTGAAACTCAACTCTGAACCCCTGCCATCACTTCCTGTCCACCATCGACTCCGCTCCCTTACGTGGTAAATTGTCAATTTTGTCAGATTTGATCTACTATGTTGGGTAAAAAGACTATAGGGGTGTTATTTCATGTCTCTCTGTCTCTGATAATGTTTTTAAAGAGTATTTAGAAGATCATAAGCAGGTTTTCTATGCCGTAACAACGAAAGTACTCCCGCTTTGTGTTTACCACGAATAAACTGCTAAAAAGGAGAAGGGATTACTGTATCTCGATTGTGCCCCTGGAAACCAGTTCCCTCTTGTTTGCACACACTTTGATCAATTGTTGATTTCATTTGCCATGCGTGGGCCATGACAACATTTATTTCACAATGGGAGAAGACAAAGCCAGATAAACCGGTTGGCGACCTACTAAATACAGTTTTTGACATTATTAGAGCCTTCTACGGTAGACATGAACTTGTCCGAAGGGGTATGAGACTGTGGAAAGTTTGGGAAGCACCGTGTAATGTCCTAATCAAATAAACAATCAAAGTGTCGCCAAAAAACAAAACATTTTAACATCTGGGCTGATTTTGGCCCTAAAGCTTGCTTGTTTTGTACTTTTGTCATCCGAGATCATGCTTGATGTTTTGCTACAGCCGAACAGAGGATGAAAGCTAAAGACATTTACTGAAGTCCGATTTGCGGAAGCGCTGGCTCGATGAAACCAAACAGATGATCGGTGTAAGAAAATAATGGTTGGGTGCAGCCCCGCCAATGGCCAGCGGAAACTTGTTGAGCTGTGTGGCGTATTGTACTGACAGTGCCAGCATGACGGTTCCTGTTTGTCTTAGTTTTTCCATCAGGGTCTTTGGCTCGAAGCAGAGTGTGCCGCCCGGCCCCCGCTCGTCCCCGCTCGTCATGTCTGGTCAGTTCCCACTCAATGTTTTCTCGTCCGTATTTTTTGTCATCAAATGACAACCAAAGTTTTCGTCTCCTGCCCCCGTGTTAGCACAGTTCCTTGCTAGAGTCCTACACGTGGCGTCATGCCAAACACGAGGAACACGTTAACCTTGTTATTTTGGCTTCAAGACGAGAAAGGAGCCCTTGTGTGTGCAGGCATGGCTCATTTCTGTTTGCTCTCTTTGCTAGGCTACCCCAACCAGGCCCCCTACCCAGTGCCCCACCAAGGGGGCCACTACCCCGCTTTTCAGGGCAGCTACGGAGACCCTGGTCAGGCGCCACCTCCAGGTTTCAACATGGATTACAACCGAGGTCCAAATCCTCCTGTCACATATCAGCCGGGACCTGCCCCCGGTGGCCTACCCCAGGGGGCGGTGGCCCTGGCAGACCAGGTCCCGGCTGCTGCTACAGGTGTAGTTGCTGTCGGGGTCCCTCCGGGGCTTGAATACCTCACACAGGTACAGCACCTAAAACTATTTTGTGTTGGATTTCTTTTTCTTTATTTTAATTCGTTTAAAAAATGAGAGTGCTTAAAAGTATGTATTTGTATCTGATTATTTTATGTATATATATATATATATATATGTATATATATGTTTTTTTTATAAATTGTCATATTGTGACAAACTCAAAACACTAAAAGTAATTCCTGGAAAAATGTGTTAGAGTTCCAATATTTTGGGAATAAAGTTGTACTATTACAAAAAGAAAATTTACAAAGATGATTTCAAATACAAAACCCAAGAGCAAAAACGGAACAATACTAATAATGGGCTTTTTATTTAGATCACAAAGCCCAGGTGCCGTTTTTTCTCTAAATCTATTTGCAGTAACTTCTTAGCATGTTTAGAAAATATCAACGTCTGTCATTTGTTGTTTTTTAGATCGATCAGATTCTCATCCATCAGAAGGTGGAACTCCTGGAAGGTACGTCCCGTTTTGGAATCGATTTCCTGGACTGAATGTCGTAATGTACTGAATGCGACGCTTCTTTCTGGTGGTCAGCGGTATTCGGCTTTGAGTCCAACAACCAGTATGAAATCAAGAACAGCCTGGGCCAGAAGATCTACAAAGCCAAGGAGAAGAACGACTGCTGCACCAGGAACTGCTGCGGTTCGCTGCGAAGTTTCGACATGAAGATCAAAGACAACTCGGACCGCGAGGTCATCCGCCTGGTGCGACCTTTTCGATGTGCTTCCTGCTGGTGCCCCTGCTGCCTGCAAGAGGTGTGCCTCATAATAACGGCTGCCGTGTCGTCGTGTCATGTTCACGGTTAACCATGGCAGAGTTTCTTTGACCATTGCGTCAGTGTCCCTCAGGAGGGAGTCTAATTTTCTCTTGCCAAAGTTTTCTCTTGCCAAATGACAACCTCACATTTTCCGTCGCCAAAATTTCCGGCGTAAGTTTTCTCCTGCGGGCCGCACGGTGGCTGTGTGGTTAGCACATTGCTAACCACACAGTCAGGAGATCTGGAAGACCTGAGTTCAAATCTCCGTTGGGCATCTCTGTGTGGAGTTTGCATGTTCTCCCTGTGCATGCGTCGGTTTTCTCCGGGTACTCCGCTTTCCTCCCACATTCCAAAAACATGCATCTTAACTTCATTGGCCGCTCTAAATTGTCCATTGGTATGAATGTGAGTGTGAGTGTTTGTTTGTCTATATGTGCCCTGCGATTGACTGGCGACCAGTCCAGGGTGTACCCCGCCTCTCGCCCGAAGTCTGCTGGGATAGGCTCCAGCATCCCCGTGACCCTAATGAGGATAAGCGGCATAGAAAATGAACGAATGAATGAAGATTTCTCCTGCCAAATGAGATCCCCAAGGTTTCTGCCGCAAAATGCGAACCCCAAATTTTCTGTCACCAGATGACACCCCCAGATTTGTCATCAAATGAACAACAACCTTGCAAAATCTCTGTCACCAAATGAATAACCTTGCAAGATTTCAGTGGTAAAAGGAGCACCTCAAGTTTTCGGTCGCCCAGGGAGCACAGCTAATTATCTGTCATGAAATGATAACCCCAAGTTTAAATAAGCAACCTTGCAAGATTCCCATCCATCCATTTTCTGTGCCGCTTATGCTCATTAGGGTCGCAGGGTATGCTGGAGCCTATCCCAGCTGACTTTAGGCGGGAGGCGGGGTACACCCTGGACTGGTCGCCAGCCAATCGCAGGGCAGACAAACAAGCATTCACACTCTACTGGACAATTTAGAGTGGCCAATGAAGCTAACATGCTTGTTTTTGGAATGTGGGAAGAAACCGGAGTACCCGGAGAAAACCCACACACGCACGGGGAGAACATGCAAACTCCACACAGAGATTCGAACCCGAACCTCCTGACTGTGAGGCCAACATGCGACCCAGTCACCACCGTGCGGCCCCCTTGCAAGATTTATGTCGGAAAATGAGCACCTAAGGTTTGCTGTTGCCAGATGAGCAACACTAATTTTCTGTCGTACAACGATAACCCCAAGTTTTCTGTCTTTAAGCACGCTCAGTTTTCAATGCTCTTTTAGCACTTGCTATAGCTAAGCTGGATCCTACACCAGTTGACTTCCTAGCTGAAAGAGTATACTAAATGAGTGCAGATGGTTTTCTGTGTCCGTGCGACCGACTGCGCAGCAGTCCAAGTTGTAGTTTGCCTTTAAATCAAAGTTTGCCAGGGTAGGCTCCAGCTTTCTAAGGAGCTCAAACGTCACAGAAAACATGCTGATGTGTTTTTGTTCAGGGTGTAGTCAACCAACTGAAGTGAGCTAGGGTAGTCTCCAGCGTCAAGCACTAAACTGGGCTAGAAAATATTTTTTGTGCCATGTGACTAACTGGCAACCAGTGCTGGATGTAGCCCGCCTTCAAACTGGCATTACCTGGGGTAGTCCTGATGTTACGTGGGGTAGGCTTCAGCTTTCCATTCCATTCCATTTCTTCTGCTTATCTGGGTCCGGGTCGCGGGGGCAGCAGTCTCAGGTGACCTCTTCTAGCTCCCCTGGGAGGACACCAAGGGGTTCCCAGGCCACCTGTGAGACATAGTCCCTGACATAGAACCATGGCCTCTGATTTGGAGGTGCTGAGTCTCATCCCAGAAGCTTCACACTCAGTGTGAAGTTTACTGTTCCAGTAAATGCTGAAATGGCCTAATGAGGCCATAAGGACCACATCGTCTGCAAATAGCAGAGATGAGATCCTAAGGTCACCAAGCTGGACTCCAATGCCTCGAATGCGCCTAGAAATTCTGTCCATGAAGATTAAGAACAGAATCGGTGACAAAGGGCAGCCTTGGCGGAGGCCAACGTTCACCGGAAACAAGCTCCTCTCAAGGAGTTTGGTTCCAGAGCCCAAACTGTGGGTTGAGGTGAGTCCGACTATATCTAGTCGGACTGTCTCTGCCTCTTCCACAACCTCGGGCTCCTTCACTACCAGAAAAGAGACATTCCATGTCCCAAGAACCAAATTTGGCCTCAGAAGACCAGGTCACCCGGACACCCGCTCTCAACCATTGCCTAAATCACATTACACCGGACCCTTATGCTTGCCCCTGCGGGTGGTGGGTCTGCGGGGGGGGAAGTCCTGTGTTCCTTCTGGGCCCTGCCAGGCCCCACGGGTGAAGGTCTGGCCACCAGACGCTCACCGGAAAGCCCCTCCCCCAGGCCTGGCTCCAGGGTGAGGCCCCGGTGTCCCACGTCCGGGGGAGGTGCGGTCACTCCTCTTGAATTTCTTCATCATTAGGGTCTTCTGAATCACTCTTAGTCTGGCCCGTCACCTAGAACCTGTTTGCCTTGGGAGACCCTACCAGGCGCATAAAGCCCCTGAAAACATAGCTCCTAGGATCACTCGGGCACTCAAACCCCTCCACCACGATAAAGTGATGATTCGCGGAGGAGAATTCAGCTTTCTGTGGCACTGAAATTGTGTAGACAATGTGTGTTTTTTTGTGTCTGTATGTGACCAACCAGGGCGTGTAGTCGTCAAACTGAAGTCGCCCGGGGTAGGCTCCAGCTTCCTAAGGCAAAAATAAGTGCTCTTTGATTAACTGGCAACAAGTCCATGATGTGATTCACTTTGAAACTGAAGTTAGCTGCGTTAGCCTCCAGCCTCCTGAAGCGTGTGTGTGAAGCTGACCATCACTTCCCCCGCAGTTGGAGGTCCAGGCCCCACCGGGCACCACGGTGGGCTACGTCAAGCAGGACTGGCACCCGTTCATCCCTCGCTTTTCCATCCTGAATGCCAGCAAGGAGACGGTGATGAAGCTGGAGGGTCCGTGCTTCGCCTGCAACTGCTGCGGAGACGTCAACTTTGAGGTGAGCTCCAGCAAGAAAGTGAACCGGTGCAGACCCTCAGCAAGCAAACTGTGTCGTCTGTCTCTTTAGCTGAAGAGCAAAAATGGCGAGCAGCCCATCGGTCGCGTCACCAAACAGTGGAGTGGACTTCTGAAGGAGGTCTTCACCGACACCGACAACTTTGGCATCCAGTTCCCTCTGGACATGGAGGTCAAGATGAAAGCTGTCCTCCTGGGTGCATGTTTCCTCATCGTACGTACTTTTTCCCTTTTTGACTACAGTGGAACCTCGGTTAGCGTCAAAAGAATGAATACACGGCGTGAGTCCAGCTATGTTCTTGATGTATTTTTAGCACCAAACAGCGTTCTGTAGCACCATTTCGGGTTATTGACGTGAGAGGGTACTGCTCATCCTGCACCTGGTGATCCAGTACCAGGTCCAGATACCGTTCCAGAAAACCGCGTTCATCGTAAAATAAAATAAGAGTAATAATAATAATACATTTTATTAATATAGCGCTTTTCAAGAAACTCAAAGACGCGTTACAATACATTGAAGAAAAAACAGCACAGAGTTCACAGAATAAAATAAAACATTAAAAGCAATTTTAAACAGATAAGTTTTAAGTTCTTTCTTGAAGGTGGGGAGGTCAGAGCAGTCACGGGGGGGTTTGGGCAGAGAGTTCCAGAGGGTGGGGGCAGCGATGGAAAAAGCTCTGTGCCCCCAGGTTCGGAGCTTGGTCCTACAGGGCAGGGACAGAAGGTTGGAGTTGGGGGAGCGGAGGGAGCGAGATGGAGTGTGGTGGTGGAGCAGGTCTGTGAGGTAGGGAGCAACCAGGTTGTGGAGTGCTTTGAATGTGACGAGAAGGATTTTGAAGTGGATGCGCTGAGGAACGGGGAGCCAGTGGAGCTTGTGCAGGACAGGGGTGATGTGTTCACGTGAGCGGGTGTGGGTGAGGAGCCGAGCAGCGAAGTTCTGAATGTACTCTAAAGTGTTGAGGGTTTTGGATGGTGTACCGTACAGGATGCTATTGCAATAGTCGATTCTGGTTGTGATGAACGCGTGGATGAGAGTTTCAGCGGCAGAGAAGGTAAGTGATGGACGGAGACGAGCTATGCTTTTGAGATGAAAAAAAAGCAGTCCGGGTTATGTGCTTTACGTGAGGTTCAAATGAAAGAGTGGGGTCGAGGAGCAAACCAAGATTGCGGATGAGTGGGGATGGAAGAAGTGTGGTGTTGTCGAAGTGGAGGATGAAGTGTTGAGAAGATTTGGAGATATAATGTGGACCAATAATGATAAAGTCTGTTTTGTCGCTGTTTAATTTGAGAAGGTTGTGATTCATCCAGTTTTTGATGTCTGTTAAGCAGTGGGTGAGAGTGGAGTAGATGCTGGGGTTGATGGATGTTGTGGAGATGTAAAGTTGGATGTCGTCAGCGTAGCAGTGAAAGCGGAGACCATGAGGACGAATGATGTTGCCGAGGGGGAGGATGTAGAGAATGAAGAGGAGAGGACCAAGCACCGAACCCTGCGGGACACCCTGGTGCAGGGGGGGCTTTGGAAGAGGAGCAGTGGTTGATAAAGATGAACTGTTGCCGGTTTATGAGATAGGACTGGAGCCAGGAAAGAGCGGAGCTGGGTGATGTTCAAGTTTTGGAGACGGGACAGGGGGATGGTGTGGCTGATGGTGTCGAAAGCTGCGGTGAGGTCCAGGAGGATGAGAATGGAAAGGTTACCGGAATCGGAGGAGAAGAGGAGATCATTTGTGATTTTGAGCAGAGCTGTTTCGGTGCTGTGTTTGGGACGGAAGCCAGACTGGAAGGGTACGTAGAGACAGTTGGAGGTGAGGTTGGTCTGGAGTTGGGCGGCAACAATACGTTCCAGGATTTTAGACAGAAGGGGAAGGTTGGATATGGGACGGAAATTTGCACAGATTTCAGGGTCAAGGTTGGGTTTTTTCAGGATGGGGGTGATAGCAGCCAGCTTGAGAGACTGTGGGACAAAACCGGAGGAAAGGGAGGAGTTTATGATTTGTGTGATCAGTGGAGAACGTACAGGAAGACAGGCTTTAAAAAAAGGAGAGGGGATGGGATCCAGGGAGCATGTAGAAGTTTTAATGCTGGGAAAAAGTTTTGTCAGGTGGGAAGGAAAAATGGGTGAGAAGTGAGGGAGCTGTTGATGGGGCAGAGGAGGATCTGGTGGAGCAGTGTGGGAGGAGGAGACGGTTTTAGTTTTGGTAGGGGCCAGTTTGTCTAAACAAGAGGAGAGGGTGTTGTTGAATGAGTGACAAGTTCAGAAGGATTTTGAGACGGAGCGGGAGCGGAGGTAGCCAGTTTGGAGGAGAGAAGAACAGAAAGAGCAGGAGTGTCAATGGATTTGAGATTTCTGTAAGTTATTGTGCGTTTTGCTTTATGGGCAGTGAGGGGGATTTGTATATTGAAGGTTATGGCAAGGTGGTCAGATACGCCGAGGTTGTGGCTGGAAAGATTGTTTATTGTGGGACCAGTGGAGCAAACCAGATCAAGAACGTGACCGTGGGTGGGGAAATTGGCATATTGAGTGATGTTGAAGCAGTGAAGAAGGTCTTTGAAGGTTTTTGAAAATAACTGCTGCGCCGCCGCCGCGCCCCTCAGAACGGGGGATTTCAACGAAACAGAATCCGGGGGGGTGTGATCTGATTAATCCGTCCATAGATCTATGCCAGGTTTCAGACAATCCAGTTCATTGTCTGTGATGTGCTCATTTAAGATGAGTCCCTTGTTGCCGAGGGAGCGGGTGTTGAGGAGGGAGAAGTTCAGGTGACCGGGGCAGAGGTTGGACCTGCTCACGTGTAGGTGGTTGTGATGACGTAGTGCGGAAGTATCAGAGCGGTGGGACCAGATGGACGGAATGGCGTTTTCAGATGAACTGTGGTAGAAAAAAGTACGTCCAGATCCACCATGTTGAAGAGAGGCAGTGCAGTCCGGGAGACAGCGGTTATTGAGCCGGCGGAGGGTAGAATACTGCAGCAATGGTGGCATCCATGGCAACCCCAGACCAGGGAATGCAAGCAGGAAGCTAGCCTCTCAGTGCTGAACAGCGCTGATGTGGCCGAAGCTGTAATCCAAGGAGGCCCACAGACACGTAAGCCAGCACAAGACTCGTCCCGCTGTCCTGCGAGCACATGTGGGTCGAGCCGCCACAGCTGGAACCCGCCGGGCTCCACAGCGGTGAAGCTAAGCAGCTACCATGGACCGCCGCCCCGAAAGGTCACCGCCGCTTGGCTGGCTGCGACAGTCCAAAACATTCAGTCCACTGTTGTTCCATTCCATTCCATTTTCTTCCACTTATCTGGGTCCGGGTCGCGGGGGCAGCAGTTTCAGTAGGGAAGTCCAGACTTCCCGGCCTCCGGCGACCTCTTCCGGCTTCACCGGGGGGACACCAAGGCGTTCCAAGGCCAGCTGTGAGACATAGTCCCTCCAGCGTGTCCTAGGTCTTCCCCGGGGCCTTCTCCCGACTGAGCATGCCCGAAACACCTCACCAAGGAGGCGCTCGGGAGGCATCCGGACTAGATGCCCGAGCCTCCTCAACTGGCTCCTTTGGATGTGAAGGAGCAGCGGCTCTACTCTGAGCTCCTCCCGGATGGCCGAGCTCCTCACCCTATCTCTTAGGGTGAGTCCACAGTCCACTGTTGTATCATCATATATTAAAATCAATTAAACAGCAAAATAAAACAATTTAAAACAATTTGCCGATGAGCAGCGGCTGCCAAGACGCGCCAGCGCTCACCAGCTGGTGTCTAAAAGGGATTAAAACTCGACAAGATTTGTCCTTCTCGCAATTAATCACAATTAATTCATCCCACCCACCTGACCCAGTTTTCCCATCAAGATGCAGAGCCTTAATCCCGTTTGGTCGGCGGTGTAAATACGAAAGGAAAGGTTGCGTGCCTTTGCGGAAAGTCATTGCAAAAGACGTGATGCTCTTTAATACAGTTGGAAAGCCAGCATTTCAGGAAATGCTGCAAACCTTAGACAGTCCGAGTTTTGTGTGAATTATGATGATATAATTTGTTTGATCTCCGGAAATGAACATCGTTTAGTGTCAATTTGTGGGCCAGTAGCGTTTCAAAGACGCAGTTCGTTTAGTCGTATTTTTATTGCGCTTTTAGTGTGCTAAGTCCTATCTTACAGGAAAAAGCCCTGTTGGGGCGGAGTAATACTTTTTTCAGTGGAAAAAAAACTATTTGAAGAAAAAAAGCTGTGATCTTTCGAGAATGAAGTCTGAATGGAGATAACTGAACTTTTTTTTTTTTTTCTTCTGTGCAGGATTTCATGTTCTTTGAGAAGGTGGGCGAGGCCAACCAGCGCAGCACCGTCTTTTCGTAAAACAGGAGCAGAAAGAACATTCCATCCGTCCTCCCGCCGTAGTATACTGTATAATCACCATATATGTAACGTGTGCACTTGTTGGCATAGCAACAGACGCCAAATACCACCAGCCTTTGTGCCGGATTAGTTTCCTGTAACACCTCACCATGACTCGTTTTACTATTTAGCAAAAATAATCAGCTGAGCTCGGTGGTGTAATGGAGCCGTTCTAAGGAAATAAGTGGGGGTGGTCACCCCTATTTCTGGAGGCCAAGGTTTAAAAGTGAGACAGAACATAATGAAGTAGTCGTCATGAAAATTCCAGGTGGGGGGATTATAGTGACGTAATTATTGACCATGCTTGACTTCATCACTCCTTCTACTTTCTGACACTTTTTTAAACATTTGAATGCAATTAAAATAAAGCTTTGAGGATATGCCGCTGTGTTGTTATTATTAACGTACTGCATAAAAACAAAGCATACAGTGGATTCCCGCACATTCATGAGTCAGCATTCACAGCCCCTCAAGTTTGCAGATTTTTTTTATTCTTGAGCTCGCCGGAGTTGTCGGGAGTTGCAAAAGTGAAACTTCATAGAAAAGTTGGCCTCAAAATTGAAGTGAACACGAGAGATTTTTGGAAACAAAGGATGTTGGGCTGCTTTAACTTTTTTTTTTTTTTTTAAACCAACCCATGCAAATGTGATTTTTTTTATCTTTAACGTGAGTTAAAGTTAGTAAAGTTAGTAAAGTATTAGTATGAGATTTTTCTTTTTACTTTACTTTTCTGCTGTTTATTCATTCATTCATTCATTTTCTATACCGCTTATCCTCATTAGAGTCACGGGGATGCTGGAGCCTATCCCAGCAGACTTTGGGCGAGAGGCGGGGTACACCCTGGACTGGTCGCCAGTCAATCGCAGGGCACATATAGACAAACAACCAGTCACACTCACATTCCTACCTTTGGACAATTTAGAGTCGCCAATTAACCTAACATGCATGTTTTTGGAATGTGGGAGGAAACCGGGAGTACCCGGAGAAAACCCACGCACGCACGGGGAGAACATGCAAACTCCACACAGAGATGCCCAACGGAGATTTGAACCCAGGTCTTCAAGATCTCCTGACTGTGTGGCCAATGTTATTGCTATAATGAGTAAAACAAAAAGATTATTGAACCAAAGTTCTCGCTATATTCTATATAATAGTTTGTTTCTTCCATATTTGAGCTATTGTGTGGAAATATGGGGAAACACCTATAAATCTAACTTAAATGATATTTTTCTACTTCAAAAGAAAGCAGTCAGAATTATTATGCACGCAGACTACTGTGCGCCGACAAATCCAATTTTTACTGAGCTAAAACTTGTAAAATTATTCGATCTGGTTGATTTGTGTACTGCTATTGTGATGTATAAGGCATCTAAGCGCCTGCTTCCGCCATGTCTACAAACCTTATTTGAACTTAGAGAGAGTCAATACTGCCTCAGAGGAACAGGTATATTTAAAAAACCTAAAACTAGAACAAATACAAAATTGAATTGTATTTCTGTTAGAGGAGTTTGTATATGGAATAACCTCGCTGATGCATTAAAAAGATCCAATACAATTGTATCTTTTAAAAGTCTGTATAAAAGATTGCTTTTTGAAAGTTATAGGGCTTCTGAATGAGCCGGCACATTATTGTGTTATTTATTTTTTGTTGCTGGTCTTTTTTTTTTTTTTTACATATATTAGTTTGTACATTGTAAAATTGCATATGTCTGTTAATACGCTGTATTATCTTGGGATTTTCTTATAGTTTAAACAGGGTTAGGCGTAATAAGTATCTGTTACTTCAGCCTAAACCCTTTCGGTCATGAGAGGATTATTATGTATGTATACATGTATTTGATGGTGTGCATTTTGTTTGAAATGACCGAATAAAATTACTACTACTACTACTACTACTACTACTACTAATGTGCTAAACACCCAGCCACCGTGCAGCCCTGCTGTTTATTTTTACAAATATTTTGTTCTAATACATTTTTCTCTTATAATAGTATGTATGACTTTATTTCCATATTTTAACTTTATTGTAATATTACAACTTTTTTCTTAAATCATTTGTCGAAAATGGCCACTTTTGTTATGTCACATTATAAACATTTTCATTTCCTCTATTATATTCTCTTGATATTGCACTCATTCAATATTTTGTCTTTATTCTTATAAATTACATTTTTTTTTCGTTTTGTTTTCGTGTGGTAATTTTACAGTATGCTGTCATTTTTCAAGACTGTTTATGCGGTCATTTTGAAGAACATGAAGTTGCATTTTTCCGAGAAAAAAATGTTCAAATTGTACGAGAATGACGTTAAAATCATTATTGGACCAGTTTTGTTTATTAAACATAACAATATTTACAACCCATAGGACATAAAATAAGATTTTTAAAAAAGTGTCTTTATAAATTTGTCGTCTTCCAGCTTCATGTTGGTTTTCTTCAATGGCACAAGATTTGTTTGTCTCGTTTTTACACTCGTTTCTCCGAGACAACCTTAGTCCGATCCCTCTCTCCCGATGCAGATCGTTCTTCCCGTGACCATCGGATCAGGTTGCGGCTGGCCATCTGAAGGTTCCACTGGTACCTGGAGAGGATCCTCAGGCAGTCCTCCCTGGAGCAAAGACTCAGTGAGTACAGCTGCTCCAACTGGTAGGTAGAAAGATGGCACAAAATTAGTGGCGTGAAGCACGACGTTGATAAAAAATAATGCCAGAACCCAAAAGCCCCCATCAAGACCTTAAATATGAGGTACTACTCTATATGGTTTGTCACAAATTACATTACTCAGGGGGCCTGAGATAGTGAATGGGGTGGTCACCCCATTTTTGGGGCCCAAAATTTCAAACTGATACAAAATATAAGTCGTGACATTTTTTTGTTTGGATTTTTCCAAAAATAATCAACTGAGCACAGTAGTGTAATGAGGGGTTCTAAGAAAGCAGTTGAGGGTGGTCACCCCTTTTTTGGGGACCAACTTTGAATCATTTACAATATAAAAAGATTTTTGTCATGTTTTTTTCACTATTTAGCAAAAATACGTGGTGCACTCCACTTTTCTTGAACAATTATTTTAATATTGGCTTTTTTAAGAACTAACATTACCACTATTAGAACACGTCCCTCATATAGAGGGTTGTGTCAGGAAGGGCATCCGACGTAACACTTTTGCCAAATCAAAATATGCAAATCAAACAGAAGAAAATGATTTGCTGTGGCGACCCCTGATGGGATAAGCAGGGATAAGCCAAAAGGAAAAGAAGAAGAAGTCAGTTGAGCAGTGGTGTAATAAAGGGGTTCTAAGAGAGTGGATGGGGGTGGTACCCCATTTTGGGGCCTTAAAATTTAAAACCGACAAAATATAAAGAGGTAGTTGTCATGAAAATGAAATGAATGAAAAAATGAATTCTGGGGAGGGGATTTTTCAAAAAGAATCAACCGAGCACAGTGATGTAATGGAGGGGTGTTAAGGGAGTAATTGGGGGGTTGGTCGCCCCATTTTTTGAGACCAAAATGTCAAAGTGAGACAACATATAAAGAGGTGATTGTCATGAAAATTTTGGGGGGAATTTTGCTAAAATAATCAGCTGAGTACAGTGGAGTAATGGAGGGCTTCTAAGAAAGAGGATGATGGTGGTCACCCCAGTTTAAAACTCAGACAAAACATAAAGATGTTCTCATGAAAATTTTGGGCGGGAATTTTACAGAAACGATCAATTTAAGGAAGGTGAATGGGGGTGGTCAAAAATTTCAAAGTGAGACAAAATATGAGGAAGTAGTCGTCATAATTTCCCCAAATTTTCTTGGGCGGGTGGTGTAGGATATAAATGACAACAGATGAAAAATAGAATGTTGTGGTCAACGGTAGCCCAGTGTTGGAGTTCCATGTAGGGGATAATCACCAACAACATTTTGGGCTGGCGTGCAATATTTCAAAGCGAATAAGTCCCAAACTTGCGGGAAAAAAGTGGAAAGTTGATGGAAAAAGTTTTTTTTCCATGAAAACAATCAGATTGAAGCATATCATGCCCTATCAATGATGTAGTCTTACTTTAAGTTGTTGTTCGGCTCGCAGCGGGTTCCATTCAGTCCGTTGCAGTGCATTCCAAACTTCTTCAATGGTTACTCCATGAACGGCGTCCATAATCTAAGACCAGGATCAAAGTGTCTCAAGCCGCCGAAATTCCAGATGAAACCTTTAGAAAGGTCTCGTTCCTCACCTGTAAGATGAGGTTGTCTCGGGTATACTGGGCGTAAGACGGCTTCTCACGCTCTCTGACCCGTTCTCTGACGTCCACTTGGTCGTCCAGCTGCGGGGTGGACCGCGCCATGTGGGCCATTTTGGCCAGGTTACCGCTTCCGACTCCAGGTGGAGGTGGGTATGGAGGTAGGGGCTGCGGCGCCGAAGAAGAGGAGGAGGCCACCTGAGGAGGCCACGAGGAACCTGAAACTGATGCCGGATGGGCAATTGGCCACCTCGGTGCCTTGCAGTTTAAGCGCTTGACAAAGGGTGGCGGAGGACGGGGAGGAGGTTGGATGCTGGCTTCGCTGAGGCGGCGGGTGTCCTGCTGCACCACCACGCTGTGGGCCGCTAACAACGGGGGTCGGCCCTGGCGATCCACTTTGGTCGGACCGACCGGGTGCGACTGCGACTGGTGGCCACTTAAGACCGACTCCAGGCTTCGGGAAAATCCTAGAGATAACACACACGATTTAAAACCGGACCAGAGCCACACCTGATACTATAGGAGGCCCCCTGAAATGTAGCGTTTCTATCTTTTCTTTTAGTTGGGAACTGATATTTTCCGGAATCTTACCTATCTTCTACTGCTGATTCCTAAAGAAGAGAAAAAGGTAGAAACCCCCTTTTTTCCCCTGACGAAAGACAAAAGTGTAATCTTTCTTTTGGTAGCTTCCGTGTTCATGTAGCCATTGAACAGAATATTCCGTGTGCTGTCAAAATTGGGTTGTATTTTGGAAAAATGGCCAGGTTGAATGGATTAGGAAAAAAATTGTAATATAATGAGGAAAATGTCAACATTTTCCAAAAATAATGTTGTAATATTGTGAGAGTAAAGTCATAATTATGAGAGAAAATTTACCAGAAGAAATTTGAAAGAGTTCACATTTTTCTTAAAAAGATATGAGGAGGAAAGCAGTCCAGATTTAACGAGAATAAACTTGAACCCTAACCCTTGAAAATACTTAAAGGGTAAAAAAGCAAAAAAAAAAAAGTGTTTTGCACCTCTGTGACAAAGCTAAGATGCAGTTTTTTCTTGAACTACGTATGTAGAACTTCTTAGCATGCTGTATGTACAGTATTGTATGTGTCGCTTTGCAAAATCCCTGTCACTACCTGACATTTTCTGCAGATTTGATCCCTCCTTCTCCCTGGTTGTGCCTTGCCAGAAGCTGCGCCCGGTGCTGCAGACGTGAAAACAGTAAATACAGTATTTTGGATCTATACTTGCAGTCTCGCTATAAAACGAAGTCACTGACTCTTCCAGGTTGTCAGGTGTTCCCCAGCTACGGTCCAGATGAATGTCCCCGTGGGCGGTGTGCTGCAGACTACTCTTCAGCGGAGGAGAGATGTAGTTCACAGTCCCCGGGTTACTGGAGGAGCTGGCGGCAGAAGGGGCGCCTGCCGCTGACGCCGCAGGTGTCGGAGGTACGATAATACTCGGGGGGAACCATCCGACATTTAGCGTCCTCTGGTTCTGGCCCCGCCACTCGCTGAGCTCCAGGCTGCACACAGTGGACAAGTCAAGGAGTCAAATATGTTTATTTTCTGATGTGGCCCACTCTAATTGAGTTTGTTACCCATGTTCTATGACGGTCACAAGGTCATGAGGCTGAAGAGCAAGTTTCCTGGGTTCTGCAAACTCCCGTGTGGCTTGGACTTCCACTGGTTTTGCCTAAACAAGAAGGATGGTGTGAAAAAGCAGTGCAGGGGTTAGACCTTTTTCCTGCTTTTTACCTCTGCCACCATGGAAATAAGCTGAGTGAAGGTGGGCCGGTCCGTCGGGTTGCACTGCCAGCACTTCCTCATGATGCCGTACATCTCCTGGGGACAATCCGGGGGTTTTTCCAAACGCTCCCCCTCCCGTTCCACACGCCACAGGATCTGGATTCCAAACATATTTTTCACTTGAGACAAAAACACGGGCGTGGTGCCGTCCCGTGTTCTGTTACGATAAATGCGGACGAGCCCATACTTGTTTTCCTGACAGACCGAACCAAGGTTCTTCACAGTAGGTGAACATTTCCCACAGGACCACACCAAACATCCACACGTCAGAGGAATGAGAGAAGGAGCCCACGCGGAGACTCTCAGGAGCGCACCTGGAACCCATAAAAACAAGACCCTAAAATGTCATCTTCAGTTTTCATCCTAAAAATAGGGCCCAGGCAGGCACTTTTTTACTTAGTCTATCTCAGCCACTCTCCCTGAGCAGAGGGTAGTGATACAATGTGTGGGGTCCGAAAGGTGGGGCGGTCATCCCAGGCCCCAACTTTGGGGGGACTAATTTTGACATTAGTTAACTTTAGTGATTCTTGGCCACTCCCCAAGTCGGCTTAGTGCAGTGGTGTAGTGGTGGGTGAAGATCGCCCCAGGGATCGAAAATTGGGGGGCACAGCATTTTTTCACTCCACTAGCTTACCTTTACCTTAGCCACGCCCCATTAAAGTCAGGTGAGCCAGTGGTGGAGTGTATTTTGGGCGCAGGGAGAAATCACCTGGGGCCAAAATATTAGGGGGACACTTTTTTTTTTTTAAAGTTTGACCTTAGCCACTCCTTGTCATGTAGTGTATGGAAGACTAAAGGTAGGGGGTGTCAAATTATGCGGGGTGTCAAAAAACATTTGACCGAAAGAACGAGATCGTGGATACAAGCGGTGGAAATAAGTTTCCTCCGTAGGGTGGCTGGACTCACCCTAAGAGATAGGGTGAGGAGCTCAGCCATCCGGGAGGAACTCAGAGTTCCCAGAGTTCCGCTGCTCCTTCACTTTGAGAGGAGCCAGTTGAGGTGGCTCGGGCATCTAGTCCGGATCCCTCCTGTACGCCTTCCTGGTGAGGTGTTCCGGACATGCCTAGCCGGGAGAAGGCCACGAGGTAGACCTAGGACACGCTAGAGGGACTATGTCTTACAGCTGGCCTGGGAAGACCTTGGTATCCTCCCGTTGGAACTGGAAGAGGTGGTCAGAGACCGGGAACTTTGCACTTTCCTACAGAGACTGCCCCCTTAAGTATTTCCTTATGTACCAGGGGCGGCCTCCCAGGAGCTAAATTTTGACCTTGCTGTGGTGGTCAACGTGGTTCCCAAACCTTTTTTGCAGCGCAAAATAGTTTTTGAATAGTGTTTGTGATAGCCCAGCGCCCACACTGTCATGAGGCGCATCCCCCAGTTTGCAAACCACTGCTTTAAGTCAACTTTGACATTAGCCACTTGTCATTAAAGTCAACGTAATCATCGAGTGTGTTTTGGGGGGAAGGGGGTGGTCACCTTGGGGAGCAAAACCTTCCAGGGTGCAAAATCTTACATTTGTTAAGTGTCTGCCATGCTATAGTTACTACTAAAAGTAGCCACTTGTTTGTAGAGGTAGCCACCCCAACCACCAATATTCAGGGTGCGCCCAAACACAACAAAACACTATAGAGTCAGCACTAAAAGTAGCCACCTGTGCGTATTGGTGACCGCCCTCCTGCCCCCATTTTTGGGGTACGCCCAAACACAACAGTTGAAACAGTCCTCACCATGCGAATGGGATCCGCCTATGCGCTGACATGACATAGTGGTCTACTTCCTGACTCAGGCCCCTCATCAGGCCAAAATCCCCAATCTTGACCATCTCTTTGGAAGCCAGCAGAACATTCCTGGCCGCCAGGTCCCTATGGATGAAGCGGCGCGTCTCCAGGTAGTCCATACCTGCCGCGATTTGGGTGGCAAAGAGCCACAAGCGCACCAGCGGGTACAGGAACTGACGCAAGCGTAGCATGTCGTATAGGGAACCCAGGGGGGCTAGCTCTGTTACCTGGAAATGGTATCAATCAACAGAATTTATGTTGGATACTAAATGGGGGTTGCGGGCCAGGATGGGCGGTCCTACCATTTTGAGGGGCTGGGTGAGCACCACGCCGTACAGTCGTATAATGTGGGGGTGGTCCAGCGATTGCATGGTGGTCACCTCTAACAGGAAGTCTGTTAGCGTTTCAGTCTGCTTGCACATGTTGCTCCGTAGGGACTTTACCGCCACAGGAAGCTGAAAAAGTTCAAAAAACATTTTTTACATTACATTTTATTTTCTATTACCATTAAAAACATTAGAAAATTGTATTAAATTACATTTAGTCGATTTTTTAAATGTAATTGTATGTTCCTATTATGTTGTGTGATATTTTGTCCCATCCCTGGTAACGATACTGTATCATAAGTGATAATGATACCAAACACAGCAATATTGATATTTTGTACCACCCGTGGCATCAATACCAGTAATGATACGACACATATCACATTTCTTTTTATCGCCCTTGATATTAATACTGTGTTGTAAGCGATGAGACGCCATATACAGTATTGATATTTTGATCCACCTCTGGTATGGACTATGATATGTATGAGCTAACCACAAAATCAATCATGATACTTTGTCCCACCCCCTGCTATTGTACTGTATCGTAAAACATAATGATACCATAATTGCAATAATAATATTTTTGACCCTAAATGTGATTATTATGTCCCACCCCTTTTATAGATTCTGTATCCTCAAAGATAAGGATACCATACGCCAAAATATCAAAATTTATCCCTCCCATGCCAAGAAAAAAAATGACACCATAAATCTTAAATATCAAAAAACTATGTTTCCTTACGACTCCTCCGGCGGGTGTATGCCACTGTCCCCTTTTCACCACACCAAAGGACCCGGAGCCCAATTTCTCCCCCAGTACCAGCTCACTATCCTGGATTAAACTGGGCAGGGCCCGGCTGCTGCCTTCCTGGTTTTGGGCAGGACTACCGTTGCTCCATTGCTCCCCTCCATCTGGACATCGTCCGCTTGACGCCTGTGTGAATAGACGACTTGGTAGGATCACAGCATACCATAGCAATGCCATTTTGGAATTGATAAAAGTTACAGTAAGGCTGAGAAAGGTCATAGCGACACTCCTCCTAAATGATTTAGGAGTCCAATGAAGTCTGCCTAGCAACAAGGTTTTTGGTAAATTAGTGTTGGTGGGCCACATTTCATACCTTTGGCAGCCGCGACCGCGAGCTTTGTGAGGTCTTGTGGCGTTTCAGTGCATCCCATAATCGCCGTTGTGCTTTAAAAGAACAAAAACAACACACAACATGAATCAATACACGTTTGAATTGGACTAAAAGCCCTCCCGCTGGCTTGACTTCCTTCCTTCGGGTAAATATTGGCAATAAATGGTCAGTCTGACAATGATGGAGACATGTACTGGACAGCGCCAGCTGACGCTTTAAACTTTCAAATCTGTTCTGTGCTTCTGATTTCCTTTTTCTTCACGCATGGAACAACCGCCCTTCATTCCTTCCAAAATGGACACCAACAGCGTTATTTTTTCCGACATGAGCTACATACCGAAAAATTAGAGAATGCAATTTTGCCACTTTGATATTTTGTAAAGCAACACAAAAACTGCACCTCATATTTGTCATATAGGTCAATTCTTTTAATTATTTAAAATTATTTCAATTTAAAAAAAAAATCAATTTCCGTCTTTGCTTTTCCACCCCATTTCTGTAATGTTTTTGAAATTTTCCAAATAATTAAACTTTCTTCACAAATAACATTTGTAAATGTTAATTTCGGAATATTATGACTTGATTTCCCTTATATTTGGACTTTATTCACACATCAATATAACTTTTTCCCCAGCCAAAACTTCCATTTGTTTTGTTATATAATAATATGTATATATTATTAGTATAAAAAACAAAATTAGGTTAATATGCAATATTTAATGTGACACACACAAACATGAGTTTTATTTATATCTTAAATGGCTTACTTACCCTCTCCATGAATCACCATCTTATCGTGGTGGAGGGGTTTGAGTGCCCGGAGTCGGGGGCTTTATGCCTCTGGTAGGGTCTCCCAAGACAAACAGGTTCTGGGTGATGGGCCAAACGTGATTCAGAAGACCCTTATGAATAAAATCAAGAGGAGTGACCGCACCTCGCCCGGACGTGGAACACTGGGGCCTCACCCTGGAGCCAGACCTAGGGGAGGGGCACGCAGGCAAGCGCCTGGTGGTCGGGCCTTCGACCGTGGGGCCCGGTCGGGCCCAGCCCGAAGATGCAAAACGGGATCTCCCCCCCGCAGACCCATTACCTGCAGGGGCAAGCATAAGGGTTCGGTGCCATGCGATTTGGGCAGCGGTCGAGGGTGAGTGTCGGGGTGACCTGGTCTTCGATGACCAAATCTGGTTCTTGGAACATTGAATGTTACTTCTCTAGTGGGGAAGGAGCACGAGTCTGTGGAAGAGTTTGAGACCTTCTGACTAGATACAATATAGTCGGACTGACCTCAACCCACAGTTTGAGCTCTGGAACCAAATTCCTTGAGAAGGGCTGGACCTTGTTCTACTCTGGAATTGCTGCAGGAAAGAGACAGCAAGCAGGTGTGGGTTTATTAATAGCCCCCTGGCTTGGTGACTCTGTGGTGGAGACATCCCTGGTGAACAAGAGAGTTGTTTCCCTACGCCTTCGGGCTGGGGAAAGGGTAGGTTCGACGAGTCTTCAACTTTCACCTCCGCAAGAGATTCACCTCCATCCCGATATTGAGTCCGAATGGGCCGTATTCCGTGCCTCCATTGCTGAGGCAGCCAGTCGCAATTGCGCTGCAAGGTGGTGGGTGGCAGTTGTGGCGGAAAGATCCAAACCCGATGGTGGACACCAGAGGTCAAGGCTGCCATCAAGCTGAAGAAGGAGTCCTATCAAGCATGGATGGCTTGCGGGACTCCCGAAGCAGCTGACAGGTACTGGCAGGCCAAGTGGCATGCGGCTTCGGCGGTGGTCGAGGCAAAAACTAGGGTGTGAGAGGACTTTGGTGAGGCAATGGAGCCTCAAACAGGTTCTGGCAAACCGTCCATAGAGGAATCAGAGTCTGAGGAAACGTACACGAAAAGTTCTATCACCGTGGCTAAGGTATCCGGGGTACTCAAAACACTACCCAGTGGCAAGGCTCCGGCGGTGGACGAGTTTCGCCTTGAATTCCTCAAGGCTCTGGATGTTGGGGGACTGTCTTGGTTGACACGCCTCTTCAACATCACATAGAAGTCCGGAATAGTACTTCTGGGCTGGCAGGGGTAAAAATCCCCATTTTAAAAAGGGTGACCGGAGGGTGTGTTCCAACTATGGGGGGGGTCACACTCAGCCTCCCCGGGAAAGTCTATTCCAGGGTGCTGGAGAGAAAGGTACGACCGTTAGTTGAACCTCGGTTACAGGAGGTGCAACATGGTTTTCGTCCTAGTCGCGGAATACTGGGCCAGCTGTACATCCTTGCAAGGGTACTAGAGGGTATGTGGAAGTTTGCCCAACCGGTCTACATGTGCTTTGTGCTTTGACTTGGAAAAGGCATTCAACTGTGTCCCTCGTGGTTTTCTGTGGGGGGTGCTCCGGGAGAACGGGATTGGTGGTACGCTACTATGTGCCATTCGGTCCTTGTACAATCGAAGCAGGAGCCTGGTTCGCATTGCCAGCAGTAAGTCAAAGTTGTTGAGAACGTTGGCCTCCGCCAAGGCTGCCCTTTGTCACCGATTCTGTTCATAATCTTCATGGACAGAATTTCTAGGTGCAGCCAAGGCGTTGAAGGAGTCCAGCTTGGTGACCTTAGGATCTCGTCTCTGCTATTTGCAGACGATGTGGTCCTTATGGCCTCATCAGCCTGTGACCATCAGCGTTTACTGGAGAAGTTTTCAGCTTAGTGTGAAGCTTCCAAGATGAGACTTTGAGAGAATTTGAGGCCATGGTTCTCAGTAGGAAACGGGTGGATTGTACCCACTGGGTTGGGAGTGATGTCAGGTGGCGGAGTTCAATTATCTCGGGGTCTTGTTCACGAGTGAGGGACAGTTAGAGTGTGAAGTCAGCAGACAGCGTCTGCAGTAATGTGTTCACTGTCGTGGTGAAGAGAGAGCTGAGCCGGAAGGCAAAGCTCTCTGTTTACCGATCGATCTAAGTTCCCACCCATACCTATGGTCATGAGTTATGGGTCATGACCGAAAGAACGAGTTTGGGAAGCAAGTGGGTGAAATGTATCCGTAGGGTGGCTGGACTCACCCTAAGAGATAGGGTGAGGAACTCGGCAATCCGGGAGGAGCTCAGGGTAGAGCAGCTGCTCCTTCACATAGAGAGGATCTAGAAGAGGTGGCTCGGGCATCTAGTCCGGATGCCTCCCGGGCGCCTCTCTGGTGAGGTATTAAGGTGTGAGTCTATGTTATTTATGTTATGTCTTATTTTCTCTGATTATGATTATATCACCTATATTGGATAATAGGAGTGTAAATGTGACTATACGGGTGTTATTTTGTCTCTTAAAGGGCTCTAATAATGTTAAAAGCTGTATTTAGTAGATCATAAACAGGTTTTCAATGCCATAACTTTGTGGAAATTCAGTTATCACGGTTGGGTGTGGAACCAATTAACAGTGATGAACGAGGGAAGACTGTATGTATACCCTATGGTAATACCTACATATAATACCATACACCACAATATGGATGTTTCCCCCACTCCCAATCCCAAATAAATACGATATGACGGAATGAGCACAGCGCGATACAACACAAAGTGCACAAGAGGGCGCCACGGAGCCTCACCCGGCTTGCTGATCCCGATCTGCTCTAGGTCCACCTCCTTAACGTAGGAGAAGTGTTCAACCCGTGTGATGTTGAGGCCGTCTCTGACGCGCAGGTAGAACTTCTCCAGCTGCACGTCTGCCAGGAGTTGATACAGCCATTGAGTGTCCGGGTCCATCAGCAGGACACGGCCGATCCGCCTTCAAAAAATTCCAAAGTTAGCGTCTATTGCTTACAGTGGGAATGCGCTGATAACGGATAACAACAAGCAGCATGAAACAAGCATCACAAGCTTCCACCCTTGGTATTGATACTGTACTTACTAGCGGTAACAATGCAAAACATTACATTATTGGTATTTTGCATCAGGATTGCTCAAGCTACCAAGTGAGTGAAATCGGCCGATACCAATCACATGGATTAACTGTACATTTTCCAGTTTATTTATGATGAGTGTTATTGGCCAGGACTGGCATTAAGACAGTTGCAAGAGTAATATCCACTTCCCTAAGTAAGGAAGCGCTTTGAGAGGCTTTGATAAAGCGCATAACAAGTGTAATTCATTCCCTGTGGGGCAAAACCGAGCTCCAAACTAACTACTTGCTTGTTAGATTTAAAAACAAAATGTCAAAGTGGTAAAAAGTCACTTTTGGAATCCTATGACCAGAAGCTAGGCCAGGGATCTCAAACATGCGGCCCGTGAAATGATATTTTGTAGCCCCCACCTTAATATGAAAGTTTAATGTTAGTGTGGCCCTCGAGTTTTATATAAATGGAACTTTTTACAGTGTTGTGTGAGAAGCTGACAAACCTACCAATCACGGTGGGGTATAAGGCTCTCATGGGACTGACATCGCCCTTAATTGATGCAGGCAAAGAAATATTTTGTCCTTGTTTTGTCTTATTTTGTGTTAAAAAAAATTTAAAAAGGCTTTTGAGAAGATTGGATTAAAAAATGTTTAAATTTAAATTGCACGCGCATGCATGTGCGCCGAGGCTGCGGCCCGGCCTCAGCCAGACTCTGCCTCCAGCTGCCCCGAGGCTAGTTGAGTTTGAGACCCCTGAGCTAGTCGGATAATTCTAGCTAGCGAGTTATCTGTGAACCGCCAGGCAAAGGGGGTAAAGAAAGTGGAACACCGATAGGTTTGCGATATCGATATTTTGTCCCACTCTGGGTGTTAATACTGTACTTTAACTCAAATAGTATGGTATTGCGTGACATTGATATTTTGTATCAGTTTCACATAGGTGTTGATACGATATATTGTGAGGGCAACAGTTTCATTCATCCATCCATTTTCTATGCCGCTTATCCTCATTAGGGTCGCGGGTATGCTGGAGCCTATCCCAGCTGACTTTGGGCAGGAGGCGGGTACACCCTGGACTGGTCAATCGCAGGGCATAGCAACAGTTTATATATCAAAAAAGATAATGATACATTGCAATATATATATTTTGTCCGAGTATTATAAGCGATAACAACACAATATATTGCTGTATTGAAATTTTTAACATTTGTTCCCAGGCAGCATTTGTTTGTCGTTGTTGTCCACTGCATTTTGAGGATTGGGCAAGATCGGCTTCCGCCACGAGATCGGGCCGATCCGGTTGTCGTAACTCTGGACCACACTCCAACATGGTAGGCAGATGCGCCGGTTGCCACTCGACTCCCGACACGTGGTGCGGTTAGCTTCACGTTGGACGCTGATCTTCAGCTCAGTAGTGACGCGGTAGATTCCCTTCATTGTGCCCGGACTCCTCTGTCATGGTGCCAGAAGCTCGCACGGGAACCGCTGGTCGTCGTTAAGAACTGTCAATAAATTACTATTGCTTTGAAGAGAGCTTGTCGGAAAAAATATCATATTCAATCACACCAGTTAATGTCAAATGATTGGTCCCAATATGGTGGTTGAATAATTTCGCATCAGGATGGCTGTAATTCCGTTGGCCATTCATCTGCGTGTCAACACAGAGCTCTCAGTCCTTCGAGGACACGTTCCACTTGCTAGTTTTCCATTCCATTCCATTTTCCTCCGCTTATCTGGGTCCGGGTCGCGGGGGCAGCAGTTTCAGTAGGGAAGTCCAGACTTCCCGGTCCCCGGCGACCTCTTCCAGCTCCACCGGGAGGACACCAAGGCGTTCCAAGACCAGCTGTGAGACATAGTCCCTCCAGCGTGTCCTAGGTCTTCCCGGGGGCCTTCTCCCGACTGGGCATGCCCGAAACACCTCACCAGGGAGGCATCCGGACTAGATGCCCGAGCCACCTCAACTGGCTCCTTTCGATGTGAAAGAGCAGCGGCTCTACTCTGAGCCCCTCCCGGATGGCAGAGCTCCTCACCCTACTTGCTAGTTTCTTGACTCCAAACGCTTGCTCTAACCAGCATGCTGAACAACACTGCCCTCTATAGGCCGCACTCTAAACAGCAGCTTGGATCAACACAATAATCGCTCATTTATGTCCAGTTTTATGTTTTATTAGATGGACTTTTATTCTCATTAGGGACCTGACTCACAGAGGTTCGTTACAAAAGCAAACCAATAATGTTGGTCATGCTGTGTAAAAAATCCAGCAATACTTTGGTTGCATTATTTTGAACGCTTTGAAGAACTACTAAAAGTTATTTTGGCAAGCTTTTTATTTGGTGCAGGTTTATTATTGATCAGACCAAACCAGGACAGATGTTTTGCACGCACGTGACAATGTGATTGCAAATAGAAAACAAAAGGGCCAGCAGAAATGTGCGGCCACGTGACCACGCCCCTCTACGCCCGTGCAGCCTAAACGCACAAGTCAGCGAGTAGAAGAGCCGCTCTGTCTGCTAGCCTTGCATTCTTTTTACCTTCTTTATGTACACGCCGATGAATCTTTAACCTGCCCAGCTACTGATAAAAAAAAAGTCCATATTCTCATCTCTGTTTTTGCTTACAGTGCATACTATACTTCCCCATTTACTTCAATATTACTAGTTTTGTATTACGCATAGGCATGTATGATTGTTTATATATAGTATTTAATGCAATAAATTCCTTTACACATACTGTATGTACGTAAGAGATAAAAAAAAAAATCGGGACAGTTTTAGTCAAGACCGAAATCAAAGGCGTGAAATTTGAGCCCTTTGGAGTCAAAAGCAATGTTTTTGTCGTTCCAGTCTCATGGTTAGTCATAAATATTCATATTTGATTGCATTTTGGCCTAATGGAAGCATTTTCAAGCATAAAACAAAATAAAATGCCAATATAAGACATATAAAGATGCATTCAATGGTTGATGAAATATAGTAATCTACACTGCTCACTAATATATATTACACAACATCCTATTAAGCGATGATTTTAAGAACCCAAAGGATCATTTGATATTATGAAATGTATCTTTTTCCCCATACACAATTTAAAACCCCATTTTCACATATATATGATTTTCTGCTTTGTTGTACCTCAATATATAATATATTGCTCTGCTGTATTGTATTTGTATGCTCTGAGCTGTGCTAGGATTTTCACATTTGGTGTTTTTGCACAAGGTTTTGAAATCGGATCCGTATCGTCAATACCTGCCTCAATTTTACTCAGTATCAGCTCAGGAAGGAAATCGGTGATATCGCACATCTCCACTGAAAACATGAGTTTTTGCCGACTTTTAGCGATAGTTGGTACAAACTGGTTTTTATTGCCATTGCATAAAACTGTAATGCACCAGTGCAGTTACAGGTTTTGCGCACAGCAATTCGTGACCGCCCTGCGATTGACTGGCGACCAGTCCAGGGTGTACCCCGCCTCTCGCTCAAAGTCTGCTGGGATAGGTTCCAGCATCCCCGTGACCCTAATGAGGATAAGCGGTATAGAAAATGAATGAATGAATGAACAATTCGTAACCTCGTAAATGAAATTATTCTCGGTAGCGTGGTCTTCATCGCTGCCAGTGTGCTGACAGAAACGTAAACAGCCACCGGTGGGCTTACGCCGATAAATGCCTTTCAAAGTCGAATTATCCACCTGACTTCTCGTCTTCGGACTTCAAGTGCGACTTGGTCAGTTTGGAGCTCGTTTTTGTCCCACGGGGAAGTGGATATTACGTCCATCGCGTACTAACTGTTCCTGTATTGTTGTCTTTATACTAATTTTGTCTCCAAACACTATTTGTTTAACGTTATTGATTAATGGACATGACCTATTTACCAGCGGCCCTGGGAATGATCTACTTTCCAATCAATTGAAAAATGTACAGTTAATCAGTGCGATCGGTATCGGCCGATCACTCGTGGATGATCGGAATCGGCAGCAAAAAAACCCTGATCCCACATCTTAAGCATCCTCATCTGACCCACCTTTCCCAAATTCCATTTCTTCAACGTTGAACCCATATATATTCCCACCGCAAGGCATGCTGGGCAGCGTGTGGTTTCTGTCAACATTTTGCCGCGATTGTCAAATTTTTGCTTGAGTGCAAAATATGTTGTGGAGGTCGGCAGAGAAGCAAACGTAGTGGGACGTTAACATACTCCTTGATATCCAATATTGTTGTTGCTGCTGGACTACCCAGCATGCCTTGCGGGCATTTGCAAAAAAGAGTTTTAAGTTGTGTTTTGTTTAGCACCCAGTAGTATTTGACTTGCTGTGGATGTGTTGTGTTTTTGTTCCCGTCTGGACGCAACTATTTGCTAATCTGGCACAGAATGAAAGTTAGAGTCAAGTCCCGAGTCAGCGATGTCTAAATCCAAGTCCAGCTGCAAGTCTTTGATGGTATTGTCGAGTCCGGTCTGAAGTCATCAGGCAGGTGACTTGGGTCCAAGTCAAAACTTTGCGATTAAAAAAATACTGCACAAAATATGCCCGTGATTAGTTCATCCCTATTAATTCTTTAGTTCAACACCCCCAATGATAACATTTATGAATTAGCATGGATTTATATGTTTTTGTGTTGTTAATTTACATTTATGCATAGAATATACCCATCGTTTTTTTAACACTATACAGTGGTACCTATGTTTTTGTCAATTATTAAATTGTTCCAAATGGTTACTCAAAAGAAGGCAATTGTTCCCGTAGGAAGTCATTTAAATAAAAAATATGCATGCCAATATTTCCAAATTAAAAACGACAAAATGAAAAAAATGACAAAAATTGATGTGTATGATATTTTCATATTATATAGAAAATATTACGCATACATAAATAGGTCATTTAATTTTAGACTTGCTGGATTGTATAATTGACATTAATAGTATTCAAAAATAGAACATTTGCATTTTTTTTAAATTAATTTCATTCAAAATCAAAACAAGTCATTCCAAACAACTACAATAAACTCAACACAATAAATGAATAAAAAGTAGCAGTCTTATAATATCTGCCCCTTTCAAATTAACAATCCTTTAACAGTTCAGTTTTATATCGTTTTTATACATATAATATCCTCAATTTAGTTACAGATGAATGCACTTTTTTTTTTAGCTTTTATGAATTTCTTAAACAACAGGATCGTCTTAAGAGTCTTTTATTTCTTCCTGAAGCTTGTTCCATACATGAATTCCTTTTACTGTGACAGTCTGTTCCATTGCTCTGGTCCTGAACCGGGCTTTTTTTGAAAATATCTTTTCCTTTCAAATTGTAATGACTAACTCGTTTTTCGAAACCGTCCTCAATGTTTGCAGGTAACATATTTTTATAAGCTTCGTACAAAACCTGAAGAATTTTATGCACAACTATATCATAAAATTGTAAAGTCTTACATTTAGTAAACAATGAGATTGATGGCTCTCTATATCTTTTGTTATTTATGAATGAATAGAATAACGCCGTGTCATCGGCAAACAGAACACTGAAGCACATCTGGGGTTTTTGGAAAGCCGTTCATGTATAATAAGAATAAAACTGGTCCAAGTATTGAGTCCTGTGGCACCCCACAACTGATGTCGCAAAGGTCTGACTTGGTGTTGTGTATCTGAACATACTGTTTTCTGTTCTCTAAATAGTTTTTAATCCATTTTAAAGCCAATCCTCTTGGTCCTTATTTTTCAAGTTCCCAGAGTAAGTCCATTCCAGTAAGTCAATGAAAATACTTACAGGAATGTTTTTACTGTCAATTTCTCTTGCTATATTTTCAGTTAGCTTTTAAGTCAAATTGCAAATACCTTCTCTAAGATTTTTGAAAATTGTGGAAGCCAAGAAACTGGCCTGTAGTTAGAAAAATCCTGTTTGTCTCCATTTTTGTAACGGGGAACAACAGATATTTACAGTATTTAATGAAAAAATACCATTTATTTGTACGATGTCATGTTTTAACGAAATCCTTCGACCAGCTGCAAACCGTTCAAATACCCAAAAATATACATCACATATTTGTTGAATAAATATTACACACAAACTATATGCATGTGCAACTATATTGATAATCAATATTGTCTGTTTATCGATACCAAAGCAAGGGAGGATAAACTGCAGAAGTAAACAAGTAGCTCTGATGCAAACTTACCCTTCATTCAAAGTATGGGAGTATTGGCGCTGCTGGCAGCGATTTCTCAACCGAACACGCCCTGTGACAACCGACCCATGACGGCATGAAAGGAGCAGCCGCGACTTCCTGGCAAAACTGCGGGAAAGAAATCCTGGAAAAGTCCCCCCACTGCTGTCACTCAATCAAAAATCCCCTCAATTCCTTATTATGCTTTTTGGTTTTAGTCCGCGGGGAGCTGCGGCTTCCCGAAGCTTTCTCTTCCAACTCGAGGCGAGAGACGCAGGAGAGAACCTACCTGTGCGTGACTGGTTTTAGACTCCGCCCAGTTTTTGCAACAAGCCACGCCCCCTTCCGGCATTGTCTTAAAAAAAAAACGGGTTTCATTGGAAAATCATATTATTCTTCAATTTTATTATAAGGACGCACCCTTATATTGTCATTTTGTTAAATATTTGTGGGGGTTTTGTACTTTATTTACCAAAATCCCGATTTTTTAAAAGTTTATTTTCACATGAGGGATTTTTTTGACATGTTATTACCATTATCATGAATGATCATTATATTGATCATAATATATATATATATATGTGCGTATAATACTAAAATAATATAAGTGTATGCATATATTATTTTAGTATTTTATCTTATTTCATTTCATATATTTAATATTAGTTGCTCTACTGAAAAATGTATAATAAATATACTGACATGTTATGTATTACTTAACATCATTTCTAATTACTAGGTGAAAAATGATTTCTATTATTTTAATCCATATGTATTTCATATATTTATATAGCGACATACATGATTCGTCTCCAAGATTATATTAGTTAATAATATAGTAATCCTTGAATGTATTATAAATAGTTTATTATTGATGAATGGAACTGATTTCATTCAGTGTTTTAAAGTGTATTTTTTGGATCCAATGTTTTCATCCACTCTGGAATTTGCGCTCTTGGTAAACGGTGGCTGTCTTGGATGGGTTTCTCCCACTCCATGCTAGCTGCGGCAAGGCAGGTTTAACCGGATTTCTTTCTCGTCGCTGACGTGCATGTTTACAATGCAAACGTGAAAAAAAAAACTCCCCGGTGCGGTTATTTGCCCGGCTCCGATTAGTCACCAAACAATCCCCATCAGTTCATCTGTCAGTTCTTTCAGGCAGTGTGGGGGACTTTGTGGGCGAGGATGTTGTTGTGCACTGGGAGAAGAGCACGTGGGAGTCTCGGGGTTGTACCATACTGCGGCGCCGCAGGCCTAGGAGGCTTCACCTTGTGGGTGTAAATATGAGCTTTGTTGCACACAAATCGGCGCAGCATTAGCTTTTTCTTGTTGTGCTGCGTTGTCCTAGTTAAATTGCCACATTTTAGTTGAATTTGGTGAAACAGTACAGTCCCCTGCGCGTGCGAGTTGTCGCGTCGTGTGACGTCAACAGCAGCGACAGCGTCATGCTACTATTATATGCTCGTTTTGGAACCTCTGAGGCAAACTGATTGAAAATAAAAAAAACATATAGTTATGTAGATCATCTCCGCGTTTAATTGTGTTAATTATGTATCCACCAACTAGATACGTGATTTTATTTAGCTAAAAACACGTTTAAACTCCATAAGTGGACAGCGGGCGCTCTCGGATACGTCATCACCCGGCGACAACATTATGACGCCCCATTGTTTCCTCGTTTTCGAGTCTAACGCACACACTTTGAACTTCAATTCAGTTTCGTATTTTCATGTGGTTAAATGAAATAGAATAAGTCTGACGCGAGCAGCGATTAAATTAAAAGTAAAGTAAAACCGCATTATTAGTCCCCGGGGATGTGTCTACGTCATCACCCAGCGACAATGTTTTGGTGCCTTTCGGGCTCCGAAGTTCTGGATTTCACGATGACTTCAACTACCATATTAAAGTTGTATGAAGCAACATTTCCATTTCCATACTGAAAGGTGGGACGGGCGCGAAGGTTAGCTAGCCAACAACTAGCTAATACACCATTAAAAGGTGACCACGTGCGCCAAAAGATGCCTAAATTATCGGAGATGGGATACCCGGAAGAATGCAAAAGCCTCCCCGAAGGCTTCTGGTCGGCGGTGGACGTGTGGATTCAAAAGCCCCATGTAGTCAACAAGCGTCTGTGCGGGGTAAAAGAGTCGGAAAGTCGACGCGTGGCGGCCGAGGCGTTGAGCTCGGCGCTCGGCGACGATGAGGCTGAGCTCCCCGAGGACGCGGTGAGCTTCCTCGGCTCTCCCGCCGTCACGCTTTCCTGCCACGTGAGGACGTTTATTCCCAAAGTGAACATCTACGGCACGCGCCTGCACAAAGAGATGGTTTTCAAAGGTAGGTGCCTCGGTTAAAGGACGCAATCGAACCACCCGCTGTGTCACTTGGGCTTTTTCCTGTAGATTTTCACCGCCAGCGAGTGACATTTCTTCCATTTGAGGAGGACGACAAAGGCAAAGTGTCCCTGAAAGTGTGCAACGTTTACCAGTTTAGGCTTCACCTTAAGGACTTCACCCACTGGTGAGTGTCCGGCGTTACTCGACTGCAGAGAGCACTGGGCGTCGTATTTGCACAAATGCATTTTGACACTAATATGACACAACCAATACCTGTTGTCCTTCATCTACAAATAAATGAATGCACACTTCTGGTACCAATTTTAAGACCCGTTCCAAATTGCAAGAATTGACATGTTGACATGCCCTTACGGAGGTTCTGAGTAGCGTGCTGCTGAGGTTGGACGCAGTAGGACAGTCATTTTGAAACCTTTTCAGGGATCCTGGGACTTTCATGAGAGTATGAATCAAACAAGTCAAGCGGTAGATCCCCCAAAAATGTCAGCTGCCCTGAGCCAGAGGATCCCATTGGCTGTTTGTCAAGACACGGGACCATTCTTGGCCCAAATGAAGGTTGTTACTGGTGCTGAGGGCAGTCCAGTCGCCATCAGACGCTATCTGCCAGCAAAGATTTTTAAGTAGAAAAAAAAAACATGTCTCTCTCAACACCAACAATTTCCCGTTGGGAATTAGCACCAGCGCACCAAACATGGGACATTGAAAGGTGGAACGCTAATGGCCCTGATGGCTTCCAACGTTGCTGGCATGAAAAGGAGATCCCACTTGGGATGTTTCCCACACGGCACCGTGGAAAGGGCGCCATCACGATCCTGCAATGGAACAACAGAGCTTCGGGTTGTGCAGGGTCGTCAAACGGCTATGTGGAGATGTTTCAGGGGGCATCCCTCATGACCGAAGGCCCTCGTCTGTTGCAGTTCACAATGCCCGTCTTTTTCAGAGCTATCTTTAGGACCACCCTGCGTGTTCCTCAGATCCGTATCTCAATGAGAACATTTTGGGAATGGATGGCAAGTGAAGGTTAAAAAAATGTCCTCTGTGAAGCCATCTTTGCCACCTGGAGAAACATTCCCACTAGCCGCCTGGAAACACTGGCATCAAGCATTCCCAAACCCATTTTCAGATCATTAACAAGAATGGGGGCCGCACGGTGGTCGAGTGGGTAGCACATTGGCCTCACAGTCAGAAGTTCCAATCTCCGTTGGGCATCTCTGTGTGGAGTTTGCATGTTCTCCCAGTGCGTGCGTGGGTTTTCTCTGGGTACTCCGCTTTCCTCCCACATTCCAAAAACATGCACGTTAGCTTCATTGGCCACTCTAAATTGTCCATTAGAGTGTGAATGTTTGTTTGTCTATATGTGCCCTGCGATTGGCTGGCGACCAGTCCAGGGTGTACCCCGCCTCTCACCCAAAACCAGGTGGGATAGGCTCCAGCATACCCCCGACCCTAATGAGGACAAGCGGTCCAACCGTGCGAAATGTCAGTTTTGATCAGGAGTGTAATTGACTTTTTTCACACAAGACTTAATTTGTGCTGTCTTTTGACTTTTTGTCCTGTATTTACGATTCTATCCTTGATTCTAAAATGTAGGCAGTTGGAGCTGCACGTGTTAACGGCAGACAGGTGGCACTGTGACGGCGTGGCCTACCCGAAGCTGCCGTGGCTGTCGACCGAGCTTCTCCCCAAGCTGCTGCGCTGGTCCGTGGAGTGCAAGAACGGCGACTTCACCAGCACATTGTCTCTGCTGCCTGTGGAGAAATACAGCCTGACCTACCAGCAACTCAAGGACAAGTACAAGGCCATGGTCAAGGTAGCACATCAAAATTCAACGCTATACTAGCATTTGACTTAACACACAGTAGTGTTGAAAATAATAGCAGACTAGCCAGATGAAGTACTGTTATTAGTATATTTGTATTGCAACATGGTAAACAAGTTACTAGTAGGTGTAATTAGTTGCAAGCGCCGTGGCAGTGTGGCGTTCAATCAGTGATTAATGTAGTGAAAAATCAGGTGTGAATCCGGTGGCCCTTATTTAAGCATGAAAGCAGCACTTGTTGAACATCATTTCTCTTGGAAAGCCTGCGGAAAATGGCTCCTTCAAGACATTGTTCAGAAGAACAGCGCACTTTGATTCAAAAGTTGATTGGAGAGGGGAAAACTTTTGGGCTATTCAACTTAAAGGATTTCCAATGCCTTTTAAAATGAAGAGCGAAACCACAGACAACTATAAAATAGGATTGAAAAATAACCAGAATTGCAAAGGATTAGCCAATGATTAGCTCCAGGATGACCAAAGACAGTCTGGCGTTACCTGTAAGTACTGTGACAGTTAGACGCTGTCTATGTGAGGCTAATCTATTTACAAGTATCCCCCACTAGTGCCCTGTGATTTAAAAAAAAAAAAAAAAGCACGGGCAGACAAGGTTACAATTTGCCTGCCAAATAACTGGCCTAAAATTATATGGAGGAACATTTTGTGGACTCTCCTCCCTGAGTCACCACCTTATCGTGGTGGAGGAGTTTGCGTGTCCCAATGATCCTAGGAGCTAAGTTGTCGGGGGCTGTCATGCCCGTGGTAGGGTCACCCATGACAAACAGGTCCTAGGGGGAGACCAGACAAAGAGTGGCTCAAAAAACCCTAATGATGGATGATAGAAATTGATTTCGTTTTCCCTCACCCGGATGCGGGTCACCGGCGCCCCCCTCTGGAGCCAGGCCCGGAGGCGGGGCACGATGGCGAGCGTCTGGTGGCCGGGCCCGCACCCATGGGACCCTGTCGGGGACAGCCTGAAAAGGTAACATGGGTCCCCCCTCCCATGAGCTCACCACTCGTGGGAGGGGCCAAAGGGGTCGGGTGGTAAGTGAGCTGGGTGGCGGCCGGAGGCAGAGGCCTTGGCGGTCCGATCCCCAGCTACAGAAGCTAGTTGTCGGTACGTGGAATGTCACCTCTCTGGCAGGGATGCAGCCTGAGCTGGTGCGTGAGGTGGAGAAATTCCGGCTAGATATAGTCGGACTCACCAACGCACGGCAAGTGCTCTGGAACCAGTACTCTCGAGAGGGGCTGGACTTCATTCCACTCTGGTGTTGCCAGCAATGAGAGGCGATGAGCAGGGGTGGCAATTCTTGTTGCCCCCCGGCTCCAAGCCTGCACGTTGGAGTTTAGCCCAGTAAACGAGAGGGTAGTTTCCCTACGCCTTCGGATGGGGCGACGGGTTGACTGTTGTTTGCGCTTATGCGCCAAACGGCAGTTCAGAATCCTTGCCCTTTTTGGAGTCCTTAGAGGAAGTACTAGAGAGTGCTCCCTCGGGGGATTCCCTTGTTCTGCTGGGTGACTTCAACGCTCATGTTGGCAACGACAGTAAGACCTGGAGAGGTGTGATTGGGAGGAACGACCCCCATGATCTTAACCCTAGCGGTGTCTTGTTATTGGACTTCTGTGCTCGTCACGGATTGTCTATAACAACACCATGTTCAAGCTCAAGGGTGTCCACATGTGCACCCTGGGCCGCAGTTTGATGATTGACTTTTTGGTTGTGTCGTTAGACTTGCGGCCACATGTTTTGGACACTCGGGTGAGGAGAGGGGCGGAGCTCTCAACTGATCACCACCTGGTGGTGAGTTGGTTCCGATGGTGGGGGAGGATGCCGGTCAGACCTGGCAGACCCAAACGCATTGTGAGGGTCTGCTGGGAACGCCTGGCAGAGTCNTGCCGTCAAGCTGAAGAAAGAGTCCTATCAGGCCGTCTTGGACCATGGGACTCTGGAGGCAGCTTACAGGTACCGGAAGGCCAAGCGGTCTGCAGCTATGGCGGTCGCTGAGGCAAAAACCTGGACAGGGGAGGAGTTTGGAGAGGCCATGGAAAACGACTTCCGGATGGCTTCAAAGAGATTCTGGACCACCATTCGCCGTCTCCGGCTGGGGGAAGCAGTGCACAGTCAACACCGTGTATGGTGGGGACGGTGTGCCGCTGAACTCGACTCGAGATGTTGTGGACCGGTGGAGGGAATACTTTGAAGACCTCCTCAATCCCACCGACACGCCTTCCAACATGGAAGCAGTGGCTGGGGACTCTGAGTCGGGTTTGCCTATCTCTGGGGCTGAGGTCATTGAGGTGGTCAAAAAGCTCTTTGGTGGAAAGGCCCTGGGGGTGGATGAGATCCGCCCGGAGTTCCTTAAGGCCCTGGATGCTGTGGGTGTGTCTTGGTTGACACGACTCTGCAGCATTGCGTGGACGTCGGGGTCGGTGCCCCTGGACTGGCAAACCGGGGTGGTGGTCCTGGTTTTCAAGAAGGGACCCCGGAGGGTGTGTTCTAACTATCGTGGGATCACACTCCTCAGCCTTCCCGGTAAAGTCTATTTAGGGGTTCTGGAAAGGAGGATCCGCCCGATAGTCAAATCTCGGATTCAGGAGGAGCAGTGTGGTTTTCGTCCTGGTCGTGGAACTGTGGGCCAACTCTATACTCTCGGCAGGGTTCTGGAGGGTGCATGGGAGTTTGCCCAACCAGTCTACATGTGTTTTGTGGACTTGTAGAAGGCATTCGACCGTGTTCCTCGGGGAATACTTTGGGGAGTGCTCTTGGAATACGGGGTATCGGACCACCTAATCCAGGTGGTTCGTTCCCTGTATGACCGGTGACCATACGGAGTTTGGTTCGCATTGCCGACAATAAGTCGGACCCGTTTCCAGTGAGGGTTGGACTCGCCAGGGCTGCCCTTTGTCATCGATTCTGTTCACTACTTTCATTGACAGAATTTCTAGGTGCAGCCAGGGCGTTGAGGGGTTTCAGTTTGGTTGCCGCAGGATTCAATCTCTGCTTTTTGCAGATGATGTGGTCCTGTTGGCTTCATCGACCAGTGACCTTCAAGTCTCACTGGATCGGTTCGCAGCTGAGTGTGAAGCGGCTGGAATGAAAATCAGCACCTCCAAGTCCGAGTCCATGGTTCTCGCCTGGGAAAGGATGGAGTGCCATCTGCGGGTCGGGGATGAGGTCCTGCCTCAAGTGGAGAAGTTTAAGTACCTCGGGGTCTTGTTCACGAGTGATGGAAGGATGGAACAGGCGGATTGGTGCGGCATCTGCAGTGATGCAGACTCTGCACCGATCTGTCGTGGTGAAAAGAGAGCTGAACCAAAAGGCAAAGCTCTCGATTTACCGGTCGATCTACGTTCCTACTCTCACCTATGGTCATGAGCTTTGGGTAGTGACTGAAAGGACAAGATCGCGGGTACAAGCGGCCGAAATGANATGGATGGATGGATGGATTTTGTGGACTGATGAGAGTAAAATTGTTCTTTTTGGGTCCAAAGACCGCACAGACAGTTTGTGAGACGACCCCCAAACTGTAAATCCAAGCCACAGTACACAGTGAAGCATTACGATATGAGCATGTTTCTCCTACTATTTATCCCATAGCGGTGATCATGGATGAGTATGCATATGTCAGAACACTTGCAGAGGTCATGTTGCCTTATGCTGAAGAGGACATGCCCTTGAAATCAACAAGACCATCCCCCCAAACACACTAGTAAAACAGCAACATCTTATGTTCTTATGTTCTGGAGGGGCCAGCCCAATCCCCGGACCTTCATCCAATGGAGAACTTGTGGGGGGACATCAAAAAAGCAAGAAATGTTGATGATTTGTGGAATGTTGTTAAAGAATGTTGGAGGGGAATAACAGCTGAGTTGGAAGAGTCCATGCCACACAGATGTGAAGCACTTAGAAAAAACTAAATATTACTTTAGTCATTCACAGGATTGACAAATCCTACAAACCAAAAAGTTTGTACAAAACAGTTTTGTTTTTCTAAAGTAAATTGCAGACACTGCTATTTTTTTAACACACCCCTTTCAGCTAATTGGCCAATTGCACAGCCTTAATGTGATAATGTTATCATGAATGCCGGGGTCTTGTTTGTTTTCTGAGAATCTATTGCACCTACTGGTAACTTTTTTGCCGAGTAGAATAAAACAGTCATTCATCAGGTTAATCATCGTGCACTGCTATTATTTTCAACGCTGCTGTACATCATCATTACATTACTGTGTGTGTGTGTTATGTTTTGCCGTTTGCGGCTGACAGCAGCTCCTGTTGTTTTTGCAATAAAGAGATTATCGCCCGGGTCGCCGTCCCAGTACTTCTAGTACTTCTACTATCTTCCCTAATGAAGTTGCGACAGTCAAGAGATAAATATTTACAGTCTGTTATTGACGGTTTGCAATTCTTGTCACTTAGTATTGCGACATTCTCTGGAAATTGTTTGAAAACAATTTGATGATCATATAATATTGGAACTTGTAACCTTGTTTTCATGTTGAAAACTCATTTGTCAAGTAAAACTAATGGCTTTGTGGTATATTTTATTTATGATTAGGTTTGGCCTGAGGTGACGGATCCAGAGAAGTTTGTTTACGAAGACGTGGCCATCGCCACGTATCTCCTGGTGAGTGTCATTTCATTTACCCTCTTTTACATCAGAGGCTCTAGACTGGTGGGTCGGGACCTAAAAGCGGGTCGTTAATCCATTCTGGGTGCGTCGCAGCCAGTAAGTCAAACATTCCATTAAAATATGTAACATATGTCTGATGCAATATTTTAGTTATCTCCTCCTTGGTATTTCTTTATTGCATAGTTAGAAATAAATGATCAGATTGTTTAATATTACATTTGAATGTATGCATTATTTGTGTGCATGCCTTTACCAGGATTTTCCTAAAAAATTAAAAATAGAAATAGAAAATAAATAAGGAATACGTATGAAAATAAAAAAGGCTAAAGTATGTGTACAAAATAGCATGAATAAAATAAAAATGGGTTTAAAAAAAAAAAAGAGGGTCGAGACTTAATGACCATTTGAGAACCCCTGTTCTTCATACTGTAAGTGGCGTGATGTATTTGCCTGCAGGTACTTTGGTCTGAAGAGCAAACGGAACGCGATCTGAAGATGAAACAATCCTTCGTAGACCTGGGCTGCGGAAACGGTCTACTAGTGCACATTTTGATTAACGAAGGGGTGAGTGGACAATGTATTCCATAGCTAGCATTTGTAAGATCACAGCGTGTTTTTGCACAGAATCCCTTTTTTTAATTGCAAAATGCCCTGATTTAACTAAATGGTCATTCATGCTAAATGTCATAAAAGATCATCAGCAATTGTTACAACTTTTTTTCATGCAGAATTAGAAGTTTTTGCATAAAATGAAAAAGAGCATCAATGGCTGCATTGTTCCTTTAAGTAATATTATCACANAGACTTAATGACCATTTGAGAACCCCTGTTCTTCATACTGTAAGTGGCGTGATGTATTTGCCTGCAGGTACTTTGGTCTGAAGAGCAAACGGAACGCGATCTGAAGATAAAACAATCCTTCGTAGACCTGGGCTGCGGAAACGGTCTACTAGTGCACATTTTGATTAACGAAGGGGTGAGTGGACAATGTATTCCATAGCTAGCATTTGTAAGATCACCGCGTGTTTTTGCACATAATCCCTTTTTTTAATTGCAAAATGCCCCGATTTAACTAAATGGTCATTCATGCTAAATGTCATAAAAGATCATCAGCAATTGTACAACTTTTTTTTCATGCAGAATTAGAAGTTTTTGCATAAAATGAAAAAGAGCATCAATGGCTGCATTGTTCCTTTAAGTAATATTATCACATTTTTTTAGTAAGATTTCTTAACTGACTGGGATTACAGTATCCTTGCAAGATCTTGTAAAAGCTCATGCATGATTGAATGGGTCTAACTTTTTTCATGTAAAAGTACAGCCTTTTCCCACCCACGCAAGTTTTTGCATAAAATTCTAAAATTGTTATTTTAGAAAATACATGTGATTATTCTCCACCTTATCGTGGTGGAGGAGTTTGGGTGTCCCAATGATCCTAGGAGCTAAGTTGTCGGGGGCTGTCATGCCCCTGGTAGGGTCACCCATGACAAACGGGTCCAAGGTCCTCGCCCGGACGCGGGTCATCGGGGCCCCCTTCTGGAGGTGGGGCACGATGGCGAGCGTCTGGTGGCCGGGCCTGCACCCATTGGGCCCGGTCGGGCACAGCCCGAAAAGGTAGCGTGGGTCCGCCCTCCCATGAGCTCACCACTCGTGGGAGGGGCCAAAGGGGTCGGGTGCAAAGAGAACTGCATGGCGGCCGGAGGCGGAGGTCTTGGCGGTTCGATCCTCGGCTACAGAAGCTAGTTGTCGGTACGTGGAATATCACCTCTCTGGCGGGGAAGGAACCTGAGCTGGTGCGTGAGGTGGTGAAATTCCGGCTAGATATAGTCGGACTCACCAACGAACGGCAAGTGCTCTGGAACCAGTCCTCTCGAGAGGGGCTGGACTTCATTCCACTCTGGTGTTGCCAGCAATGAGAGGCGATGAGCATGGGTGGCAATTCTTGTTGCCCCCCGGCTCCAAGCCTGCACGTTGGAGTTTAGCCCAGTAAACGAGAGGGTAGTTTTCCTACGCCTTCGGGTGGGGCGACGGGTCCTGGCTGTTTGTGCTTACGCACCAAACAGCAGTTCAGAATACCCACCCTTTTTGTAGTCCTTAGAGGAAGTACTAGAGAGTGCTCCCTCGGGGGATTCCCTTGTTTCTACTGGGGGACTACAACACTCATGTTGGCAACGACAGTGAGACCTGGAGAGGTGTGATTGGGAGGAACGGCCCCCCTAATCTTAACCAGAGCGGTGTCTTGTTATTGGACTTCTGTGCTCGTCACGGATTGTCTATAACGAACACCATGTTCAAGCATAAGGGTGTCCACATGTGCACTTGACACCAAGACACCCTGGGCCGCAGTTTGATGATTGACTTTGTGGTTGTGTCGTTAGACTTGCGGCCACATGTTTTGGACACTCGGGTGAGGAGAGGGGCGGAGCTCTCAACTGATCACCACCTGGTGTTGAGTTGGTTCCGATGGTGGGGGAGGATGCCGGTCAGACCTGGCAGACCCAAACGCATTGTGAGGGTCTGCTGGGAACGCCTGGCAGAGTCCCCTGTCAGTTCAACTCCCACCTCCGGGAGAGCTTTGACCATGTTCCAAGGGAGGCAGCGGACACTGAATCCAAGTGGGCGATGTTTCATGCCTCCATTGTCGATGCGGTCGATCGGAGCTGTGGCCGTAATTTTTGTACTATACTGTATTGGGACTTTTTTCTTTTTAAACTATGCCTATGGTGTAATATCACATTTCTTTGGTAATATTTGTGATTTTATTTAGTCAAAATTGATTTGTTGTGTTGTAATTTTATTCACGTTACTTTTTTTTCTCAAATTATAGCATACGCCGACTTTTTCCCCGTGCAGTTTTGCTTTAAAGCGATGACTTTAGCGGGGTTGAATTTCACCTTTGACGGCGTATTGCGTTGCAGCACCACGGCAAGGGCATCGACGTTCGTAAGAGGAAGATCTGGGACATGTATGACTCCAACACTCTGCTGGAGGTGAGCAGGAAGGACTATGCCATTTCATATTACAATAATGTCACCATATTATATACATCAAAACATCACATGTGCACAGCCACGTGTCGCTAGGCAGGATTGTTTGATAGCAGGTTGATTCATTTCATGACATCCCACCGTTTGTCTTGTGCTTTTGCAACATTAGTCATGTCAATTTACAAGCTTAAATGGGAATATTACTCTTGTAAAATTGCAGCCGCTTGGATGGAGAGAATCACTTTGACTATTTTTCTCATGGAATTGTGATTTCATTTTCATAAAATTACAACTTTCGGCCGCAAGGTGGACGAGTGGGTAGCACGTTGGCCTCACAGTCAGGAGGTTCATGGTTCGAATCCCCGTTGGGCATCTCTGTGTGGAGTTTGCATGCGTGCGTGGGTTTTCTCCGCGTACTCCGGGTTTCTTCCCACATTCCAAAAACATGCACGCTAGCTTCATTGGCCACTCTAAATTGTCCATTAGAGTGTGAATGTTTGTTTGTCTATATGTGCCCTGCGATTGACTGATATTTTAAAGTAACAACTGACTGTGACACTTTTATTCTCACGCAACATTACAGACTATTCTTCTGGTAAAATGGAAACCTTTTTTTGAGAGGGAAACTCCTGACTTTATTCTAATAAAATAACAACTTTATGCTAAAAAATAAGTTTGACCTTATTCTCATGAAATGATGTAAAATTATTACTTTTTTCACAACTTAATTTTCATCAAATCACAATTTATATTATTATATTTAGATTTTTTTATTATAATTAATAGTTATTGAATTCCCAGGCCCCTGCATTATGGTTAATAATGATTAATATATGAAATAATAAAATGAAATAATAGGGAGTTGTATTTTTTTAGAATAACGATATGGAATTCATCTTTGTAGGAACAAGCCATCACTCCCAGCGAGAGCTTCTTATTCCCAGATACCGATTGGTTAATTGGGAACCACTCTGACGAGCTAACACCGTGGATCCCCGTCATTGCGGCCAGGTATTGGCTATGATCTATTGATGTTGTTTCTCAGTCCACCACCAGATGGCAGTGTTGCCATGCTCTTGTCACACTGTACAGTAAATGTCTTACTTTGGGCAGGTCGTCTTATTCCTGTCGCTACTTTGTTCTCCCGTGTTGCTTCTTTGACTTCTTCGGCAAATACCAGCGGCGCCACAGTCGAAAGTCACAGTACAAGGAATACATCGACTTCATCGCAGACGTTAGCCGAGTCAGCGGCTTTGACACGCAGGTGGACTGCCTTCGGATACCCTCCACCAAACGGGTAAGGATGGCAGCTTAGCGAGGAGACGGGACTGTCACTGGCTGTCTAAGGGGGGAAAAAAACAGTAGTAACAATAATTGTAATTTTTTTTTTTTTTTTGCATATGAAAAACATTGTTGCAAGTCCAAGAAGAAAGCTGACCTAGTTGGGGAAAAATCATCAGAATAAACAGAAAACAAACAAGGATGATGTCAAAATATTAAGAGTAAAGTTGTATTCTAATTGGGGAAAAAAGTTTCAATTTTACAAATAAGCTCATTTTTGGTAGACAGCAGAACCCATGGTTCCATTTATCACAGCGAGGCTTCCAGGTCCTTAAGCAGTGCAACACCTCCAGACCTTCACGCTACCACCACCATATTTTATGCGCAAATGCAGTGTTACTTTTACACCAGCTGCAATGGGACACCCACCTTCCAAAAAGTCCAACTTTTGTCTCATCCGACCACAGTATATAGACGGGTTGTAATGTTCTTTTTGTTCAGGAGTGGTTCTGGTCTTGGATCTCTGCCATGCAGGCCGTTTTTGCCCAGTGTCTTTCTTATGGTGTAGTTGTGGGGTCTTTTGCGACCTCTTGGATGAGTTGTTGCTGCGTTCTTGTCTTAATTTCAGCTGGCTGGCCACTCCTGGGAAGGTTCATCACCGTTCCATGTTTTCGCCATTTGTGGATTATGGCTCTCGCTGTGTTTTACTGGAGTACCAAAACTTTAGAAAAGGCTTTAAAAGCTTTTCCTATGTATTTGTGTTCCTATGCCAGGTGTGTCTCGTAGGCAAGTCACGTAACTACCAAATGTGCAACGAGGCTCAGGCGGAAGACCGGAGAGCTCGTTACGTCCAGAGCCGAGTGTCAGAGGTTGAGACCCACCCTTTGAGCAGCAGCTGGGGATGCGGGTTCCAGCCTCGAGAAAAGGTGGAAGTGGTACGAAACTGCTGCGCTCTTTCTCGGGACTTTGTGGACAGTGTGGTCCTCCGCGTCGCCAATGCTCTGCTGGGAATGACGGTGGATGATGGGCAGGGTTCTTCTAGCAACTGGAACACAGGAGGTAAACGTTGTCTTACCTGCATTCGCCATACCTTGCATAAGACTTGAAACACAGTGGAATCTCGTTAAATGACTCATTCTAAATGATCCCCCGAAAATGGAATACATTCTTCCCATAAGAAATGTAGATCCAATTGTAACAATATTAGCACAAAACCCATTTACAGTGAAAAAAACGAAACCGAATCCAGCAATTAAATTGATAAATACTCGTACAATATTATATTACCATACCTGTCAGTCACGTTGGCTTTTGTCTTGTAATATTTACGACTTTATTATTCATTATGACCCAGTTTGTGTAAAATTGACATTTTGCGCCTCATACAACTGAGAATAGCATGTTTTCCCCCTTGTATTATTACATATTCTTTACAAGCGTGTTCTTGTAATTAAGCCTAAACAGTAAAAAAAAAAGGTTACATCTACAATTGTAAGCACTCTAGTGTTATTATATTCAAGCGGGGACAGACTGGCTAGCGCATTGAAAATGTCAGGAAGGTTGTGGTTTGTCCACAGCAAAGGTTAGCTTGTGATTGAAGTGGAAGGTCAAAGCAGAAACAGTACATTTCTTCATCCAGGATGCGTCACAAAAGACTGGCTGACACCTTTTTTTGTATTTTCCTGCAATGCTTGCACACATACATTTCTTCTCCGATATTGATATCCAATATACCGATATTTCCGATATCGGCCTGTACCGGTATGTGGAACCCCGATCCCATATCGACATCCTGTCGTGGAATGAATACATATCTGACGTGAAGCTAATGGATACGGCATTGGTAATCAGCTTCTGGACGTGGCTGTAAACAACATTGTACAACTCAGGTAAGCAAACGTCTGAGAAATACTTGACGTTCTCCGGGAACTCTACGAGTTTGGTGCATCTGGCGTCTAGCATTATGGAAAAGGGTTGCGATACACTCCATGATTTTCGGAGTACTGAAGGAAGAAGTCTTGGTTCCGTCTCGCATGAGCGATGCTTTGCAGTCATTGGAAATAACAATAACTGAAAGAGACACGTAACACATAACCTTGTTTACACTCTTCAGAAGCACTTTGATGAGGTCTAAAAATAATTACATTTTAGTCCAGTTAACCACGTATAACAACGCATTTGATCAACAAAATGCGTGGCTAGCTGACATATACAACATGAAAAAAGTATTAGTTTGTATTTTTAATGTAAAATAGTAAAAACTTGCAATGCGTACGCCACGGTTAGTGTGTTTATCGGGCAAAAATGTACGCCAAAAGAGTCCGAGTACGCCAAAGAGAGCCTACAATATGATGCTCTGTTGTCATGTTATTACTACACTGCATTGGTCCAACTTTAGGGGTGTCACAAGAAACCATATGAAAGAAAACAGAGCATTATGCAGGATGATATCAAGGCATTACTGGAACACAATGCTGCCTTGCGCGCCGCTCTTAAAGGACCATATTAACCATATGGAAGACAATACAGCAGTATGCAAGGATGTCAGGGTTCTACAAGATGATATCAAGGCCCTATTGGAAGATAATGCTGCTGCTGGCCTCAAGAAGGTTAAAAACCCTAAGGAAGTAAATAGTGCATTATGCAGTGACTCAATATTCTACAGGATGATATCAAGACACTACTGGAGGATAATGCTGCTTGGTGCACCACTCTGGAGGAAGAGAAAGAAGCAAAGTATAATATCACTGAGCAAATGAAAAATATAATCGATGAGATGGATCAGAATTCACGAATGAACGATGTGATCCTCAGAGGGCTCAGATCGGGAAGCTCATAACAGAGGAGAACCAAATGGAACGGATGTTTCTTCAACAAAGCAACAGATTGTCCTACAATCAAAGGAGGTGGATGTAGATTTCAACACCTTAATACTTGCATCTCATCGTGTGGCAAAAACAACACCAGACCTGTCATCATCAAGTTCACCAACAGGGAATTCAAAACTGCACTGCAGAAACAGAGAGAGAAGTTGAAAGCCACAAACGTCCACCTAAATGAGCATCAGACAAAACGCAACGCTGACATCGTCGAGAAAGCACGAGACTTGAGGAAGCAGGGAACGATACAAAGTACTCGAATGGAGGTCCGGGAGAAGAGGAAGTGCTGGTTGTCCAAGATATCAACAATTAGGATACATATTTAACATCAAATAGCCATGACAACCAGGATAATGGAGGATACAACGCACAAGGAATATGCAGGCAGTTAGAACGATTACATTCAACAACGTGGACTTGGCGCTTGCTCAATAAGGATTTAAATTAGAAACTCATGTATCTACAGTACAACACCAGTACAGTATGTATAGTATCTACAGTACAACACCAGTACAGTATGTATAGTATCTACAGTACAACACCAGTACAGTATCTACAGTATGTTCCAAACAAATGAAACCATAACCCCTGGTGTTATCCAGGAGCTCTGGTGTTAGTAGGAGCTCAAAACGTTCAACTTTAAAATGTTCCAGTCAAATGTAAACTAACAAAATGGCTGCCAACTGTGTTAAGTGTGATGCATGACTTAAGTGTCCCCTTCAGGCAGCTTGTCGCTGGGCGAGGTGGCGTTGCTCTTGCGTCAGGATACGCTCCAGCAGCTGAAGAAGGAATGCGGTGGCCTTCAGACGCTCCTGAAAAACAACCATCAAGTGTTTCAAGGTAACAACACAGCACTTCTATTGTGAAAGAGCCTCCATTTCCTTTTGTTGTCATCAGTGGAAGGCGGAAGGGTACGCATACGAGATTGGCGGGACGGGAGGCCCTCCAAGGCGGGTGCCAAGAGGAGGCCCTTGGCCCCCGGCGCTGTCAAAACACGCCCCTGCTGGTTTCACAGCCATCACCCTCAAGGCTGCCCCGTACTGGCACAACATTGCAACTTTGCTCACGGCGGCGATGACCTCCGACCTTCTACCAGACCTCAGAAGAAAAGCAAACGTGTTTGACTCTTTGTTATTCACCCTTACATTTTTCTTGTAACATTACAACTTTTTTAAAACATGTCATGATTCTTTATTATTTATTGTTCAATTGCAGCTCAATTTTGTAAAGCTGTTCATTATAATGTCCTCCATGAATCACCACCTTATCGTGGTGGAGGGGTTTGAGTGCCTGAGTGATCCTAGGAGCTACGTTGTCGGGCCTGTTAGGGTCTCCCAAGGCAAACAGGTTCTAGGTGACGGGCCAGACTAAGAGTGATTCAAAAGACCCAAATGAAGAATTTAATGAGGAGTAACCGCACCTTGCCCGGACGTGGGACGTGGGGTGGCCTCACCCTGGTGGAGGGGCTTGTAGACGAGCGCCTGGTGGCCAGGCCTTCACCCATGGGGCCAGGAACACGGGAACTACACCCGCAGACCCACCACCTGCAGGGGCAAGCATAAGGGTCCGGTGCAATGGGATTTGGGCAGTGGCCGAGGGCGGGTGTCAGGGCGACCTTGTCTTTGGCGACCAAATCTGGTTTTTGGGAATGTCACTTCTCTGGTGGGGAAGGAGCCCGAGCTTGTGGAAGAGGCGGAGACATTCTGGCTAGATATAGTCGGACTCACCTCAACCCACAGTTTGGGCTCTGGAACCAAATTCCTTGAGAGGGGCTGGACCTTGTTCTTCTCTGGAGTTGCCGCAGGGGAGAGGCGGCGAGCTGGTGTGGGCTTATTGTTAGCCCCCCGGCTTGGTGCCTCTGTGTTGGAGTCATCCCCAGTAAACGAGAGGGTTATTTCCCTACGCCTTAGAGCTGGGGAAAGTGCCCTGACTGTGGTTTGTGCGCACGCGCCCAACGGCAGTTCAGAGTACCCAGCCTTCTTGGAGTCTATCAGATGGGGTTTTGGAGAGCACCCCAGGTGGTGACTCCATGGTTCTACTGGGAGACTTCAAAGCCCATGTGGGCAATGACAGTGTGACTTGGAGGGGGGTGGTTGGGAGGAACGGCCTCCCTGATCTGATCCCGTGTGGTGTGTTGTTGCTGGACTTCTGTGCGAATCACAGTTTGTCCGTAATAAACACCATGTTCGAACATAAGGATGTCCATGAGTGCACTTGGCACCAGGACACCCTAGGTCACAGGTCTATGACATGTTCTGGACATGTGGGTGAAGCAAAGGGCTGAGCTGTCACCTGACCACCACCTGGTGATGAGTTGGATTAGATGGCGGGAACGGATGCCGGCCAGACCTGGCAGACCCAAACGCGTAGTGAGGGTGTGCTGTGAACGTCCGGCAGAGTCTCCCGTTCGTCGAGTCTTCAACTCTCATCTCCGGCAGAGCTTCGCCTGCATCTCGAAGGAGGACCGGGATATTGAGTACGAATGGGGCCGTATTCCGTGCCTCCATTGCTGAGGCAGCCAGACGTAGTTGCGGCCGCAAGGTGGTCCCTGCCAGTCGTGGCGGCAAGCCCCGAATCCGATGGTGGATACAGCGTTGGTGGGGTTAGGGCTGCTGTCAAGCTGAAGAAGGAGTCCTATCCAGCATGGATGGCTTGTGGGACTCCCGAAGCAGCTGACAGGTACCGGCAGGCCAAGCGGCACGCGGCACGCGGCTTCGGCGGTGGTCAAGGCAAAAACTCGGGTGTGGGAGGAGTTCGGTGAGGCTATGAAGCACAACTTTTGGTCGGCCTCGTAGAGGTTCTGGAAAACCGTCCGACACGAAAGAGGAATACTGTGAGGCCCTTCTTAATCTCACTGACATACCTTCCGTAGAGGAAGCAGAGTCTGAGGACACGTACGTGGACAGTTATATCACCGTGGCTGAGGTAATTGGGGTAGTTAAAACACTCCCCAATGGCAAGGCTCCGAGGGTGGATGAGTTTCGCCCTGAATTCCTCAAGGCTCTGGATGTTGGGGGACAGTCTTGGTTGACACGCCTCTACAACATTGCATGGAAGTCAGGAACAGTACTTCTTATGGCCTCATCAGGCTGTGACCTTCAGCGTTTACTGGAGCGGTTTGCAGCTGAGTGTGAAGCTTCTGGGATGAGACTCAGCACCTCCATATCAGAGGCCATGGTTCTCAGTCGGAAACGGGTGGACTGTACCCTCCGGGTTGGGAGTGAGGTCTTGCCTCAGGTGGAGGAGTTCAAGTATCTCGGGTTCTTGTTCACGAGTGAGGGAAGGTTGGAGCGTGAGATCGACAGACGGATCGGTGCAGCATCTGCAGTAATGCGGTCGCTGTACCGGACCGTCGTGGTGAAGAGAGAGCTGAGCCGGAAGGCAAAGCTCTCTGTTTACCGATCGATCTACGTTCCCACCCTCACCTATGGTCATGAGTTATGGGTCATGACCGAAAGAATGAGATCGCGGATACAAGCGGCGGAAATGAGTTTCCTTCGTAGGGTGGCTGGACTCACCCTAAGAGATAGGGTGAGGAGCTCGGCCATCCGGGAGGAGCTCAGAGTAGAGCCGCTGCTCCTTCACATCGAGAGGAGCCAGTTGAGGTGGCTCGGGCATCTAGTCCGGATGCCTCCCGGGCGCCTCCCTGGTGAGGTGTTTCGGGCATGCCC
>QODF01000209.1:700399-718141 GCA_024372805.1 Oostethus manadensis
GGGGGGGCGACATAGCTGATATTTTGTTAGCTAGCGAACAGGATGCCAACAAGGAAGGACGTCTTGTGATTTTAAAACAGATACATTAAGACAGACAGACAGTTGGACTCACGCAGAACTGCATGCAAACCAAGGCAAAATAGTGGAAAACAGTTTCAACGTTAACCCCTAACTGGCGCGGACGCTAACCCAGGTTCCACAGTATGTCTCATAACACGGAATATTAACACGGAGGACAGTTGGGCTAAAATGAGACCGTATGTTACCAAATATCCGCCGCAGTTCCGGCCTATTGAAAGATTAAAACATGGCGTATAGTCTTACGTAATGGTTTGAATTCTAAATGGACAGCAATGAAGAAGTTGACATTCGCCATGCGCTCAGAAGTCAAGTAAAAGTGTGCAGCGTGTCCCTCCGCATGCGTCCAAAGGCTCGACCTTTGTGTGTCTTTCATGTGCTGCAGGGGTGGGGGTTGGTCTTTGAGCCAATGAGAAGAGAGCAGTCCTTTCGTGTTTTATTCATGGCTTACCGGTAGGCCGTGTCTGGACATCCGTCCGTTCCGTTGCGGAATTTCCCCTCCAAGATATGACAGCAATGGAATTGCTCACTTTTGGACATTTATGGATGAGCATTTATGTGTGTGTGTAAAAGTTGGGGCACCCCTGATCATTTTGAAGATGTTCCTTTATAAATAAATAGTTGGTTGGATCAGCAATTTCAGGGAAATATATCATATAGCAGACAAACACAAGTTCTAAGGATTTACAGAAAGTGTGAAATAATTATTTAACCTAAATTAGGAAGGTGCATAAATTTCGGCACCCCAACAGAAACTTGACGTGAATATTTAGTAGATGCTCCTTTTGCAGAAAGAACTAAACGCTTCCAACGAGGGTGTGGATGGTGGTTGACAGTATCTTTGAGCGTTCTTCTCTACAAACCAGTCAGCTTTGATGCTTTCCCAGCACGGACAGCCCCGTTTAAATCACACCACACACTGTCAATCATATTCAGGTCTGGGGACTGAGATTCCATTCCAGAATGTGGTACTTGTTCCTCTTCATGAATGCCTTGGTAGAATTAAAGCAGTGTTTAGGGTTGTTGTCTTGTTGAAGTATCCATCCCCTGTCACTGATTCCTGAACTTTGTTGGCAACAATCTGGTGATACTGACTGGAATCCATGCCGCCTTCAATTGGAACGAGATTACCAGTACCTGTACTGGACACACAGCCCCACAGCAAAATGGAGTCACCACCAAAGTTTACTGTGGACAGCGTTGGGTTTGTCTTGGAATGCAGTGTTCTTCATCCGCCATGCCCCGCCCCTTCTTACGTCCAAATAACTATTTTAGTTTCATCAGTCCACAGCGCCTTTTCCTAAATGAAGCCGGCTTGTCCAAGTGTGTTTAGAAAACTCCAAGCACTCCGTTTGTGGCATGTGTGCAGAAACGGCTGAATAGTTGACGGATGCACAGTGACATCATCTGCAGCAAGACCATGTTGTAGGTCTCTGGAGCTGCTCTGTGGGTTGAGTTTGACTGTTCTCACCAGATTGTTCTTGGCCGGCCACTCCGGGCCTTAACCAGAACTGTGCTTGTGCTCTTTCATTTTCTCACTTTGTTCCTCAGAGTGGAAACTGACAGCTGGAGTCTCTGAGCTAGCTTTTTGTATCCTTCCCCCAAACCATGATGTCGACCAATCTTTGTTTTCAGGTCCTTTGACAGTTTTGAGGCTCCCATGTTGCCACAGTTTAGAGAAGATGCAAAGAGGGGAACAACTTGCAATTGGCCACCTTAAATACCCTTTCTCGTGATTGGCATGACCTGTGTATGTAGGTCAAGGATCATGAGCTTACCAAACTAATAATGTGTTCCAATAATTAGTGCTAAAGGGCTTCAAATCAATAAAAGAGCGCCCGAATGTATGCAACTGCCTAATTTAGTTTATTGCACACTTTCTGTAAATCTTTTTTGAATCTACTGCACCGCCATGCAAACTGCCCTCCGCTGGGGAGGTAATGCACCAAAGTCATGGATGCCAACCGCCGCAAAACCCAAGAAGAAGAAGAAGCTGCTATCCCATTGGTTACTTTGGAAACTGGACGGTACTGGAAAGGCATACGGCAACCGGTCATTATGTCGCCCGCCTATGATGTAATCAGCGGCTGGCGCTGACAAATTTTAACACATGGCATGTTATTGTAGCTTTACAATCCTACTTATAAAAGATGAATGGAACGAATGAACGGACGTTTAAGGTTACTTGGATGCGGGGATGAGATGGTGACGTGGTTGTTGCCACCGCCACCGCCACCGCCACCACCCACCCGGTTTCATTATGCCAATAATCACGTTAAATCCCCCTCCAATGTTCATTTTCCCCCTTTGTTTAGAATTCATATGCATGTGTGTGCATTTCCAATTGTTTAGTTGCGTGCCAAACTGTAATTGTAAAAGTAAAAACCGGCCTTTTTGGGAGGGATGTATTGGATTTTCCTGATTTCTCAGGATGTACAAAAATGATCAATCTAGACTGGAAATTTGGACCAACAATACTATTTGTCCTACTGGCTGGACATGACCTACTATTGTTAGAATTATTATTAATATTTGATAAATACATGGTGCGTGATGGCGACTTTTGACCCTGGAACAGACCAGAGGGGGGTGTTGCCGGCCCCCTTCAGCACGCTGGCCAGCACCCGTACGGAAGTTTCTGCCCTCCAGAGTTAGGACATGGACTTCCCCGATGTCCTCTCCGCGTCTTTCCTCGTCGCGGTGGCTCTCGTGTCGCTCCTTTCCAACTTGTTAGTGCTGCTCTGCTTCCTCCACAGCGCCGAGATCCGCCGACAGGTCCCCGGCGTCTTCACCATCAACTTGTCCCTCTGCAACATCCTCATGGCGGTGCTCAACATGCCCGCCACCGCCGCTGGCATCCTCCGGCGGCAGCAGCCCCTCGGGGACCGCTGGTGCCGCTCCTTGAGCTTCCTGGAGACCTTCCTGACCGCCAATGCCATGTTGAGCACGGCGGCGCTCAGCCTCGACCGGTGGGTGGCGGTGGTCTTCCCGCTGAGCTACTCCTCCAAAATGCGCCACAAGGACGCGGTGGGGATGGTGTGCTACTCCTGGATGCACTCCTTCACCTTCTCCCTCACGGCGCTGCTCTTCTCCTGGCTGCGCTTCAGCGACGCGTACGCGTCGTGCACACTGCAAGGAGGCGGCGGCGGCGGCGACCGGGTGGAGTTTGCCGTCTTCACCGCTGTCTTCCACGCCGGAAGTTTTGCGCTGTCGCTGCTCACGCTGTGCTTCGCTTACCTGAAAGTGCTGAAGGTGGCCCGCGTTCACTGCAAGAGGATCGACGTTATCACCATGCAGACGCTCTTTCTGCTGGTCGACGTCCACCCGAGGTACCCCACGGCACCTTTCACCCGCCATGTAGGAGTTGTGCGCGAATATGTGTGTGTGTGTGTGTGTGTGTGAACACTGAAAACAAGACGTCGCAATATTAAGAGGAACGCGGGAATCAAACCTTAGAATGTCATATTTGTGGAATGGAGATGAAATGTTAGAGGGAAAAATCGATACGGGAAACAACACAAAGTGCAGTTGGGATTTTTAGAGACATCGAAGTTGGGGAAAAGTTACAATAATGTGGAAATAAAGTCAACATATTTGAAAGAGTCTTACAAAAAGAACATTTCTGAAGATTATTTAAGAAAGCTGAAAGCTATTTTGGGGGAAAACAGCATACACCTAAAGTCATACTAATAATAGGCTTGGTCACCTATGACAATTTTTTCTTGAAAAATCTATAAACTTCAGAGACAACCAATGATCCACAGAGTCAAAATTTGATTTATGACTCCAGAGGGCATAAATCATATATAAAGTGGTGTGAAAAACTATTTGCCCCCTTCCAGACTTTTTATTCTTTTGCATGTTTGTCACACTTTAATGTTTCTGCTCATAAAAAATTGTTAACTATTAGTCAAAGATGACATAATTGAACACAAAATGCAGTTTTTAAATGAATGTTTTTATTATTTAGGGAGGAAAATAAACTCCAAAGATACACGGCCCTGTGTGAAAAAGCGATTGCCCCTCTTGTTAAAAAATAACTGTGGTTTATCACACCCGAGTTCAATTTCTGTAGCCACCCCCAGGCCTGATTACTGCCACACCTGTTTCAATCAAGAAATCACTTAAACAGGAGCTACCTAACACAGAAGTAGACCAAAAGCTAGACATCATGCCAAGATCCAAAGAAATTCAGGAACAAATGAGAACAAAAGTAATTGAGATCTATCAGTCTGGTAAAGGTTATAAAGCCATTTCTAAAGGTTTGGGACTCCAGCGTACCACAGTGAGAGCCATTATCCACAAATGGCAAAAACATGGAACAGTGGTGAACCTTCCCAGGAGTGGCCGGCAGCCCAAAATTACCCCAAGACCGCAGAGACAACTCATCGGAGAGGTCACAAAAGATCCCAGGGCAACATCTAAAGAACTGCAGGCCTCACTTACCTCAATTAAGGCCGGTGTCCACGACTCCACCATAAGAAAGAGACTGGGCAAAAACGGCCTGCAGAGTTCCAAGACGCAAACCACTATTAAGCAAAAATAACATTAGGCTCGTCTTAATTTTGCTAAAAACATCTCAATGACTGCCAAGACTTTTGGGAAAATATCTTGTGGACTGACAAGACAAAAGTTGAACTTTTTGGAAGGTGCGTGTCCCGTTACATCTGGCGTAAAAGTAACACAGCATTTCATAGCAACAGTCAAATATGGTGGTGGTAGTGTGATGGTCTGGGCTTGTTTTGCTGCTTCAGGACCTGGAAGGCTTGCTGTGATAGATGGAAGCATGAATTCTCCTGTCTACCAAAAAATCCTGAGGGAGAACGTCCGGCCATCTGTTGGTCAACTCAAGCTAAAGCCATCTTGGGTGCTGCAGCAGGACAATGACCCAAAACACAGCAGCAAATCCACCTCTGAATGGCTGAAGAAAAACAAAATGAAGACTTTGGAGTGGCCTAGTCAAAGTCCTGACCTGAATCCCATTGAGATGCTGTGGCATGACCTTAAGAAGGCGCTTCATGCTAGAAAAGCCTCAAATAAAGCTGAATGACAACAATTGTGCAAAGATGAGTGGGCCAAAATTCCTCCAGAGCGTGTAAAAGACTTGTTGCAAATTATGGCAAACGTTTGATTGCAGTTATTGCTGCTAAGGGTGCCCAAGCAGTTATTAGGTGCAGGGGCAATAACTTTTTCACACAGGGCTATGTGGGTTTGGATTTTTTTCTCCCTAAATAATAAAAACATTCATTTAAAAACTGCATTTTGTGTTTACTTGTGTTATCTTTGACTAATATTCAAATGTGTTTGATGATCAGAAACATTTTGTGTGACAAACATGCAAAAGAATAAAAAGTCAGGAAGGGGGCAAATAGTTTTTCACACCACTGTGTGTATGTGTATATGTATATATAAATATATATATATTTCGTTGGTCATATTTAGTAATTCATAAACCAAGGCCACATGAGTTTTGTGTGCCCCTTCTGGTTGCGTGGGCCCGCACTGCAGCTTTAATTTGAACAAACTTTTCCGTAATGACGCAGGCAAGGAGACAGGACCCAGCAAGAACCCACGCAGGGTATATGACAGAAGAGTCGGTTGCCAGTGTCCTTCAAACAACGGCAGAGCCCAAGGCTGCCGGATTGTTGCGCATGCTTTTTAACTCCCTACGATGTCACGTAATGTCACGTACTGTGACATTTTCAGTATGGTATCGTTTACAACAAACGAGCGTAGAATCCAGTCGTTCTGTTAGAATGCATTGCTTTTGCATGGTATGGTAACCTGCAGAAGAGCTCCAGGGATCTGGCGACACCAAGTTGGTCCGCTTCTGCAGCCTGCTGGACTTGGGACTGTGTGGCGGCAGAGGAGCGACGCCAGCTCCAGCTGCTCCGAAAATGGCCGAAAAGAACGCAGAGTTGAGGGAAGCCTGATCAAAATGTAAGACATCCTCAAAAAGGCCAAATTCATGCATGTTTTCAGAAAAAAACAATTGTAAGAAAAATAGAGAAGGAAAATTCTACTTATACCCTGCTTTCCTGAAATATTTGATTACATTAGAAACTGTATTATTAAAAATTAGGGCTCTCAATCAATCGTGACTTATCATATTTTCTTCATTGTTGACGCAATTGCGCTTAATTGCAGACAAATAGTTCATCGTCCATAATAAGCCGGGGTGTACATCTCCTTGATAAACGATTTGATACAAAACTACAGAAATTTTGTGTGTAGGGAATTTTGGAAATACGGGCCACTTTTCTATTCAAAAAAAGAATACAGTTAGACATCCCACGGTTTTTGCATGTTTAATGGAAAGGTATCGGAAAAGGTTTTGGTACCGGTAACAAAAACAACGGTACCCAGCCCTAGGCAGAACGGCGTTGATATCAACAACCATGTCAAGCAAGATTTTCCAACAATGATGATGATGGTTGAATTGGATTTAAACGTGCATACAAATGACATGGGAATGCATCACGTAATACAACGGACAGCTCCATATGTCCGAAGTGGAGTAGGAAGAAGCCAAGCTTATTAAATCCTACCCCCGTAGGTTTTCTCCTCTTTCAATACCTTTGTTCTCATCCTGCAGTTAGTAAGCTAGAATGCATAAGTAGGGTCATGTGACAGTGTTGTAAATAGTAGTCAATGTCCTTGTCATCACAAGTAACTTACATTGCAGTCCCGATGAATGATAATCATAACAAATAATAATAGTGCTGAGTGGGGGAACAAACAATCATAACAAAACATTGTTGTAGTACAGACAAAAGTTGCTAGCATAACTGTTTGTAAGGCGTCATTGTGGAGCATAGTTTTAGTTCTTTACTTAATCCATCCCATAGTTTAATTCCACAAAGCGAAGCAAATAGTACAGTACAGTGCAAATAGTGCTAGCTTTAGGTGTTTTGTCACTTTGCAGATGTCGTTCATGCATAGGGTAAATCCTTTTGGTCCTAGTATTGAGCCTTGTGGTACGCCACATAATATCTCTAAACTTGTGGATGTGTGTTCTCCTACCTTCACATATTGCTTCATGTTTGCTAGGTAGCTTTTAACCCTAACCCTCTGATTGCATACCTTTCCAATTTTGTAGTTAGGATGTTGTGATTGATTGTATCAAACGCTTTTGTTAAATCCATGAATACTGAGGCTGCACACTTTCAGTGTGGACACAGGGGTGTCCAAAGTGCGGGCCATTTGTGGCCCGTGACTTGTTTATTTTTGGCGCGCGACATGTTGTAAAAACAAAATTAAACGCTAAAAAAACGGCAAAAATTTAAAAATGCAGAAAAAAGGGCACAATGTAAAGAAAAATTCTGATATGTTGATATTAATAATCAATAGCACAAAGCTTTGGCGTAAATTATATGTAAATATTTTTTTGGGGGGGGTTTACAAAATAAAAAAATATACACAAAAATATCAATGCAGCCCCCTGCATCCTTTGATTTTTCTATACGCAGCCCTTGGTGGAAAAAGTTTGGACACCCCTGGTTTATAGCATTCCTAATTTCCTCTGTGATTTCAATAAGTGCCATAGAAGTGGAAATATTAGCTCTGTTATCCGCATGGGCTGTCCGCCAGGATGTCATGCTTATTGAGGAATTAGTCCAACCTATGCTTGAATAACTTTTCCAGGATTTTGGAAAACTGAGGTAATAATGAAATTGGTTGGTAGTTTGTGAAATTATGTTTATCTCCATTTTTGAAGATTGGAACTACTTTAGCTGTCTTCATTTTGTCTGGGAATTTTCCCGTTTGGAATGATAGATTGCTGATGTGCGTTAGCGGTTCTGCAATCTCATTGATAAACATTTTTATCGTTTCCATTACAACCAGTTGATGTTTTTGCTTTACATTTATGTAAAAATGTCTTTCTTGCACATTCTCAAAATATTTCTTGGCTTGTTTTTATGTTTTTTTGGCTTCTTTGGTTTGTCTGGCTCCTCTGTGTGCAGTCTTTTGCAAAATCTTTTGTCCTCCATCTTTTGTTTTTGTTGTAAATTGTAAACACTGGAAGATGATCACTGATGTCCTTGATTAGAAGGCCACTGGTTGTGTCGTTATCAAGGTCATTAGTGAATATGTTATCAATTAATGTGGCACTGTGGTCTGTTATTCTGCTTGATCTTGTGATTTTTGAGTATAAACTCAGGCATTGTATCAATAAAGTCGTCTATTCTACTTTGCTGGTTTGGATTCAGAAGATCAATGTTGAAGTCTCCACAAACAAAGATGATTGTTTGGTTGATGTTTGAGAAGGCTAGTGAAATGCTCGCACTACGCAGCCTTGGCCTCACCTGCCATCTCATAATTACACGCTTTGCTATCTTCTTGGAGTCCCCTGCAACGCTGTGGGCATCGATACCTGACATTTTCCTGTGGTACACAGCTTCTTAGAGAACCCCATGGTGGCTAAGTCTTTGCACAAGGTTTGCGGAGTCGCCATGTTTAAGAAACCCTGAAATTGGCACCAGCTGGCGCTGCCTAATGACAATTGTTGACACACGCATCAGGACTAATGAGCTGGTAAAGGTCTGCGCTCGTAAAAATAATCTAGCACTTTGAAACCCTCAGAGTGCCCCACCTCCACCTCTCTGTGAATCACCACCTTATCGTGGTGGAAGGGTTTGATTGCCCGAGTGATCTCAAGGCAAACAGGTTCTAGGTGGGGGGTCAGACTAAGAATGATTCAGAAGACCTTTATGAATAAAATTGAGAGGATTGACCGCACCTCGTCCGGACGTGGGACACCGAGGCCTCACCCTGGAGCCTGGCCTGGGTGAGGGGCTCACTGGCGAGCGTCTAGTGGTCGGGCCTTCACCCGTGGGGCCCGGTCGGGCCCAGCCCGAAGAAGCAACACGGGATCTCCCCCCCGCAGACCCACCAACTGCAGGGGCAAGCATAAGGGTTCGGTGCGATGCAATTTGGGCAGCGGTCGAGGGTGAGTGTCCAGGCGACCTGGTCTTCGGCGACCAACTCTGTTTTTTGGGACATGGAATGTCACTTCTCTGGTGGGGAAGGAGCCCGAGCTTGTGGATCCAGTTGAGACATTCTGACTAGATATGGTCGCACTCACCTCAACCCACAGTTTGGACTCTGGAACCAAATTCCTTGAGAAGAGATGGACCTTGTTCTACTCTAAAGTTGCTGAGCTGGTGTGGGCTTATTAATATCCCCCCGGCTTGGTGCCTTTGTGTTGGAGTCATCCCCGCTGAGCGTGAGGGTTATTTCCTTACACCCTCAGGCCGGGGAAAGGGTCATGTTGTTTGTGTGTACATGCCAAATGGCAGTTCAGAGTACCCAGCCTTCCTGGTGTCTATCAGGGGGGTGGTTAAAAGCACCACAGCTGGTGACTCCATAGTTCTACTGGCAGACTTCAACGCCCATGTGGGCAATGACAGTGTGACCTGGACGGCGTGATTGGAGGAACAGCCTCACTGATCTGAACCCGTGTGGTGTGTTGTTGCTGGACTTCTATGCGAACCACAGTTTGTTCATAACAAACACCATGTTCGAAAATAAGGATGTCCATAAGTGCACTTGACCCTAGGTCGCAGGTCTATGATCGACTTTGTAATCGTATCATTAGACTTGCGTCCGCATGTTCTGGACACGCGGGTGAAGAGATGAGCTGAGCTGTCAACTGATAACCACCTGGTGATGAGTTGGATTCCATGGGGGGGGAGGATGCTGGACAGACCTGGTAGACCCAAAAGTGTAGTGAGGGTGTGCTGGGAACGTCTGGCAGAGTCTTCTGTTTGTCGAGTGTTCAACTCTCACCTCTGGCAGAGCTTCACCTGCATCCCAAGGGAGGGCCAGGATATTTAGTCCGAATCGGCTGTATTCCGTGCCTCCATTGCTGAGGCAGCCAGTCGCAGTTGCGGCCGCAAGGTGGTTGGTGCCGGTCGCGGCGGCAAGACCCTAACCCGATGGTGGACACCAGAGGTCAAGGCTGTCGTCAAGCTGGATGGCTTGCGGGACTCCCAAAGCAGCGATAGGTACCCGGCAGGCCAAGCGCCACTCGGCTTTGGCGGTGGTCGAGGCAAAAACTCGGGTGTGGGAGGAGTTCTGTGAGGCTATGGAGCTCGTCTGGAAAACCATCCGACACGGAAGAGGAATACTTTGAGGCCCTTCTCAATCCCACTGACATACCTTCCGTAGAGGAAGCAGAGTCTGAGGACTCGTACGGGGACAGTTCTATCATTGTGGCTAAGGTATCTGGGGTAGTTGAAACACTCCCCAGTGGCAAGGCCCGGGGATGGACGAGTTTCGCCCTGAATTCCCCAAGGCTCTAGATGTTGGGGGACTGTCTTAGTTGACACGCCTCTTCATCACCACATGGAAGTCGGGAACAGTACCTCAGGACTGGCAGATCGGGGTGGTGGTCCCCATTTTTAAAAAGGGTGACCGGCAGGTGTGTTCCAACTATAGGGGGATGAGAAACAAAAGCAACAACTCATTGGTTCCGCTTTATGAGTACGTGAAGAGGAACTTTTAAGGTTGTGATTTAGTGGGTGCTTTCAGTAATGCAGGGTTTGAATTGGATTTTCTTTTGCTATTATTATCATAAAATGGTGGGAAAACTGCTTGAATTTGACCGTTATGAGCGGGAGGGGTGAACCCTGAATACAAAACAGAGGATGTCTTACATTTTGATCAGGCGTCCCTCAACTCTGTGTTCTTTTTATGGCATTTTCAGAGCCGCCACATAGTCCAAGCCCGCCATTCTGCAGTAGAGGACCAACTTGGTGTCGCCAGATCCCTGGAGCTCTTCTGTCCTACACGATGATGAATGCCTCACGGCATGGGATACATACAGTACTGGGATACAAATGCACTTTAATGACCTTTAAATGTCTTACTATGGTGATGTTTACATCATTTTGCGTCTGCTTTTGTGTGCTGTCTTAACTACAGTGAGCGATGATTTGAGTCGTGGGGGAAACACAGCCTGGGTGGTGAACACACCTAGTGGGGCCCCTTTTAATACAGCAAAGACACAAAATAACTGCCCCAACTGTGTAAATAAACATGCTTGGATAAATAATAGGGTTGCAACCTTTACATATAAAAAAAGCATTTTGCCTTTTGCTCATTTCCCAACCAGAAGGTTGCTGGTTCAATCCTTCCCCGTCCCATGTTGAAGTGACTTACGACCTTTACAATTAAATTTAAAGTACAAACAAATCTGAAGGAAACAAATCATAAAATGAGATTTATTTTAGGGCTCAAAAGTATTTTTTCCAAATATAAAAATCAGATGAAAACACAAAATCATTTCCCAAAGAGCCTGTGTAATTCAATGAAAGGGTCAACTTTGCTTAAATAGATTCTACAGTATATTGTTTGCAATTATATTCTACATTGTTGTTCAGTAAACAAATATTTTGATAAAGTAAATATTGTCCAGTCATATGTTGAAGTATTAAAAATGTGAAAATGATCTTTCTTATGTTGACTTATTGTAGATTTAAAAAGACTAAATTATCTGTGATTAATTATGATTAATCACATTAATTAATAATTGATTAATTCATAGTTAACTATGGACAAAATGTAAATAAATATAAATAATCAGTTGACAGCCCTACTTGTGACCAGGGAAAAACAGATTTTAGCAATGTTGGCCAACTGAAAAGTATGAACATGTATAGCAGTTGATACTTTTGCCGGAATTACTGCAGCAATACGGTGCGGCATCGAGTCCATCAGTCTGCGGTACTTATGCGAGCGCAGATTGCTCTGATAGTGGCCTTCAACTCTGCTGCATTGTGGTCTCTGGCATATCGCACTTTCCTTTTGACCACACCCCATAGATTTTCTATGATTGCGAGTTGGCTGGCCAACTGAGGACAGGGATACCATGGTCCTTAAACCAGGTACTGGTAGTTAGGCACTGTGTGCAGGTGGCAAGTATTTTTGGAAAATGAAATATGCACCTCTATTAGGTTGTTCAGCAGCCGGAAGCATGAAATGCTGTAAAACTTCCTGGTAGACGGCTGCACTGACCTTGAACCTCAGAAAACACAGTGGACCAACAATAGTAGATGACATGGCACCCCAAACCATCACTGCTCAACTTTACACCGTGTATTCTGTGCCTCTCCTCTCTTCCTCCAAACTCTGGGACCTTTATTACCAAAGGAAATGCAAAATTGACTTGGAGAACAAAAGTCTGGACTACAGTCCAGTCCTTTTTGTCATCATCATAGGTGAGACGGTTTTGTCGCTGTCTTTTGTTCAAGAGTGGTTTGACACAAGGAATAGGACAGCTGAAACCCATGTCTTGCGTACGTCCGTGGGTGGTGGCTCTGACTCCAGCTGCAGTCCAAATTTGTGAGTCTCTACCACATTTTTGAATGGGTTTTATTTTACAATCCTCTCCGGCGTGTGATTATCCCTGTCGCTTGTACACTTTTTGACCACATCTTTTCCTTCCCTGTGACTCTCTGTCAGTATGATTGGACACAGCTCTGTGAACAGCCAGCTTCTTTAGCAATTCTGTCTTGCTCTCCTCGTGCAAGGTGTCAGTGATCATCTTTTGGACAGCAGTCTTCCCCAAGATTGTACAGCCTAAAGGACCAAACCAGGAGACAATTGAAAGACCTTTGCTGGTGACACTAGATTCCTTATTATTGAACCTTTCCCCAATATTCTGTGAGTTTCTTACAAATGTACTGTTCACTTTCAAAGAACGGACATCGTAGTACATAATTGCAAACGATATGGTGCCTATTTAAGCAAAGTTGATCAATCAATGACCCTTTGAAAAATGATTTCTTCAAATGAGGAGACAAAAATACATGTATCGCATTGTATTTGCACTGGTTCACATTACCCGTGCACCCAATGAAGTTCTCAGTGAGTGTCCTTCTTGTCTTTTTTGTGTGAATTACAAATCGTTTATTGTTAGCGTGAGGCGGCGATGTCTTGCTGAGCAAAAGAGGCGAAAGCAAAGAGCCACCAAAAAAATCAGCGTCTTTATCGGATCCTTCATCATCTGCTTTGCGCCGTATGTCATCACCAGGTAAGTAGCAGTAATAACTCAATTCATCATTAGTATGATTAATTAGTTAATCATAAAACATCCCTTTCTGTTGTATGTATAATTATTTACAATTATTAGTGTATAATATACAGTATAGCCGCCGAAGACCCGGACACCCGCCCTCGACCACTGCCCAAATCGCATTGCACCGGACCCTTATGCTTGGCACTGCAGGTGGTGGGTCTGTGAGGGCGAGTTCCCCTGTTCCTGATTCGGGCTAGGCATCCCCAGGCCCCACGGGAAGGCCTGGCCACCAGGCGCTCGCCTGCGAGCCTCTCCCCCAGGCCTGGCTCCAGGGTGAGGCCCCGGTGTCCCACGTCCGGGCGACGTGCAGTCACTCCTCTTGACCGACTCAAACGGATCGGTGCAGCGTCAGCAGTAATGCGGTCGCTGTACCGGACCGTCGTGGTGAAGAGAGAGCTGAGCCGGAAGGCAAAGCTCTCTGTTTACCGATTGATCTACGTTCCCACCCTCACCTATGGTCATGAGTTATGGGTCATGACCGAAAGAACAAGATCGCAAATACAAGCGGCCGAAATGAGTTTCCTCCGTAGGGTGGTTGGACTCACCCTAAGAGATAGGGTGAGGAGCTCGGCCATCCGGGAGGAGCTCAGAGTAGAGCCGCTGCTCCTTCACATCGAGAGGAGCCAGTTGATGTGGCTCGGGCATCTAGTCCGGATGCATCCCGGGCGCCTCCCTGGTGAGGTGTTTCAGGCATGCCCAGTCGGGAGAAGGCCCCCGGGAAGACCTAGGACACGCTGGAGGGACTATGTCTCACAGCTGGCCTGGGAACGCCTTGGTGTCCTCCCGGTGGAGCTGGAAGAGGTTGCCGGAGACCGGGAAGTCAGCAATTCCCTACTGCTGCTTCCCCGCAACCCGGATCCAGATAAGCGGAAGAAAATGGAATAGAATGGAATATACAGTATATCTATTTAGCATTATTCAATGAATAAACTTTTTGTTTGCCCACGCCCCCTTTGGCAGGTTAGCTGAACTCCTCCCCTTTGTGGAAGTCAACCGCCGCTGGGGCATCATCAGCAAGTGCCTGACATACAGCAAGGCCGCCTCAGACCCGTTCGCCTATTCCCTCTTACGCCATCAGTACAGGAAGGTAGCGCTTCACATGGTCAACCGGCTGCTACGCCGCGATCTCAACCCATCATCCGGCCATAACAGCTCGCTGGACACGGAGAGCAGCTACAGCCTGAACAGGATCTGCTAGCATCCAGCAGATTTGAAAACATAGCCTTACTGGGAAGCAAGGCGATGGTTAGTGGGTAAGAGCGAGATCAATAGCAACGAACGGGTAAAGCACTTTTGGTAAACAAGAAAGGGTGGGTCATTGGTCACTCTAATGAAACCAGGAAAGCCTTGCAGTTCTTCTTCTTTTTTGGACATGATGGAAATTACATTTCGTATCTTGCCTTTTTTATTTATGGTTTTCTCAAGAAAAGATCTAAAATGAGGGTCATTGGCCAGCTTTTTAGTCACTGTTTGGTCTAAAAGTTCATTTAAAGGAGGCCAATTAACATTTTTAAATATTTTTTACATTTTTCTTGTTTTTTCAAAGACCATTCATTTATTATGTATGTACTTAGCCTATTATGTATTTACGATATAAAAAAAAAACCCACCAAAATGCGCTGCCGGGTCATTGGTAAGCTTTTTGGTCACTGTTTGGTCTAAAAGGGTCATTAAAAGTAAGTACATAAAAGTTTTTTGATATTATTTGGTGTTAAAAACCATTGATTTATCATGTATTTTTATTATATTTATGGTTTTGTCAAAAAAACACACCAATACACAATGCAGGACATTTGGCCGGCTTTTTAGTCACTGTTTGGTCTAAAAAGGTAATTAATTGTAGTCGGATGAATGTCTTTTTCAGATGTTTTTTTTTTATCCTGTCGAAGACCATTTACTTATTTATGTATTATTTATGTATTTTCATGATCTTTATAGTTTCATCAACAAATATGCACCAACATGCACTGTAGGGTCATTGGCCGGCTTTTTAGTCACTGTTTGGCCTAAAAAGGTAATTAATGAAAGTCCGATGAATGTTTTTTTCCGATGTTTTGCCAGATTTTATCTTGTCGAAGACCATTTAATTATTTATGTGTTATTTATGTATTTTCATGATATTTATAGTTTCATCAACAAATATGCACCAACATGCACTATAGGGTCATTGGCCGGCTTTTTAGTCACTGTTTGGTCAAAAAATTCAATTGTAAATAGCCATTTGGCATTGTTTTCTTGTCAAATTCCATTGTTGTATCATGTATGTTAATTATAATCATAATGTTATCAAGTAAAAAGCCACCCAAATGTGCTATAGAGTCATTGGCAAGCTTTTTAGTCACTTTTTTAGTCACTGTTCGGTCTAAAAATAATGAGTAGGTAGGCCAATTAAAAAAAATTTCAAATTTTTTCCCATTTTTTTAATCTGTCATGTTTTTCATTATATCTATGGTTTCATTAAAAAATATAAATTAACATGCGCTGTAAAGTTACTTGGCCGCTTTTTAGTCACTTTTGCGCCTCAAACAGTTGGTTGGTTCATTTGGCATTGTTGCCTTAAGTCAGCATCTGGCATTGCTGCCTTGTCAATGTTCATTAATTTACCACGTATTTTAAATGTAATTGAATTATATGTATGATAATGGTTTCATAAAGAAATACAGTATGCACCAATGTGCACTGTAGGGTCATTGGCCAGCTTTTTAGTCACTGTTTGATCTAAAAATTCAATTGTTAATAGGCATTTGGCATTGTTTTCTTGTCAAATTCCATTAATGTATCGTGTACGGTAATTACATTCATAATGTTATCAAGTAAAATGCCACACAAATGTGCTGTAGAGTCATTGGCAAGCTTTGTAGTCACTTTTTTAGTCACTGTTTGGTCTAAAAAATAATTTGTAAGTAGGCCAATTAAATTTTTTTCAGATTTTTTTCCATGTATGTTTTATCAAAGAGCATTAATCTGTCATGTATTTTCATTATATTTATGGCTTCATTAAACATTTACGTGTCCGCTTTTTAGTCACTTTTGCAACTAAAACAGTTTGGCATTGTTGCCTTAAGTAAGCATCTAGCATTGCTGCCTTGTCAATGTTCATTAATTGATCCCGTATTTGAATTGTAATTATGATGTTAGGGTGATTGGCAAGCTTTTTAGTCGCTATTCGGTCTAAAGAGTGAATTAAAAATAGGCCATTTCAAGTTTTTACATATTTTTTGCCGTTCCTGTCTTGTCAGTGATTCTATATTCTCATTATATTAATGGTTTTAGTAAGAAATATACTCCAAAGTGTGATGTAGGGTCATTGGCGAGCTGTTCTATCTAAAGGTTAATGAAAAGTAGGCCGATTAAAATAAATAAAAATGTTTTGGTGTTTTTGTCTTGTCTAAGACTATTAACTCATTATGTATTTTCATTCATGGTTTCATCATGTGAGGCAAAACTCAGAGCCCCCGGGGCACTTGGCTGTGGCGTCAGGGTGTACGCTGGCCCGCGGCGGGTGGGTGTCTGGGGCAGCCTGATCTCCCGGGGTGTTGGGTAGAGCCCCTGCCAGGCGGGGACAGGTAGCTTGGGGGCTGGTGCCTTGCTTGCCCTGGCTGACCAGCCCCCGGTGCAGGGTCTTGCGGCTGACATCCCCGGCTCCCTGAGGCTTTTGCTCGGCTGCCATGGGGTGTCTGGCTGGGTCCCCCTTGCCCTCTTCGGGGCGGACTCACTCTTGCCTCTTGAGGGGGTTGGGCCTCCCTCTCTAGGGTGCCTGCTGGGGGCCGGGCCCTGGGGTCCTCCTAATTGGTCCCTGGCTCTCGAGGGGGTGTGGTTTGGGTTACATTGCCAATTTGGGGGTATTGTTCCCAACAACCACACAATGTTGAAGAGTCATCTCAACCAAGACAGTCCCACAACATCCAGAACCTTGAGAATTTAAGGGCGGACCCAGGAGTTTTTGGACTACCTCACATACATCGGCCACTATGATGGTCATGTCTGCTTTTGTGTCCTCACACTCCTCTATGGAAGGTATGTTGGTGGAACGGAGAAGGACCAGCACATATTGCCTTCCCCACCCAATTATATTTTCACTGTCTCCATGGCCTCACCACCGCAGAAACCACTTGCCAGGACCTCGCCGCTGCTTCAAGAGCCCCACAAAGACTTCTTCTCCAGCTTGATGGCAAACCTAACCTTCAACGTCCACTGTCGAGGTTGGGGTTTGTCGCCGTACTGAAGGATACACCTTATGACCACAGCTCTAATTGGCTGCCTCAGCAATGGTGGCATGGGATATGGCCCAGTTGGACTCATTATCTTCGTCCTCCCCTGGGATGCAGGTGAAGCTGCCGTTTCATTGGTACGCACAAGCGCAGGGAAGTGATCTTATTAAGAGGACAAGGTCCAGCCCCTCTCAAGGAGTTTGGCTCCAGACCTGAAACTGTGGGTTGAGGTGAGTCTGACTATGTCTAGTCATAAAGTCTCCACCTCTTGCACCAGCTCAGGCTGCCTCGCCACCACGACGATGACGTTCCAAGTCCCAATAACCCGATGGTTTTCGGTTATTTTCTGTCACGCCCCCCCTAGGAGCCAGA
>QODF01000209.1:719646-739938 GCA_024372805.1 Oostethus manadensis
GGGGGGGGGGGGGAAGCTCGCGTTCGGTCGGCCCGCCTGCGCGCACCCGCATCGCCATGGAAGGTCGCCGGTGGGAAGCAAGCCTCCTCGTGCTGCTGCTGCACGCGCTAAGCGTGACTTTGGCGCCACCGCCAAGATGTGACGCGGGGGTTCGAGGTAAAAGTTACGTAAGACGCCTCTTGGCGTTTTCTTGCGCTTTGCATGCAACTTTTGCACCGTTTTGAGCGCCTAATTGAGATCTCTTCGCTGTATTTGACATTACCCATATTTATTTGATTCTGTTCAGTTTTTTTAATGCCAGGTAAAATGAATTCTAAACTGCTCATGTATCCACACAAACTACTACTCATTATTTTTCTATGTGTTTATTTCTGTATGCTTCCCAAAAGGGAATATTGCAACTGGAAATGATCTGTTCCGGGGTTAAACTGAGACCCAGAGCACCTTTAACTGTGACTGATGTGTAAAAAGAAGTTAACCACCGATCCAAAAACCCAAACTTTTCCTTGCCACTTTATGGGAGTCACCCGGAAATAATGTTTTTGTATGTTTTGCACGTGGGTAAGCCTTGTATCGTCTCATTTATGTCTAATTATATTGCCGTTTGGCTATCAGTAAGTCGACGTTTTCAACCATTGTGTTTAATTTCATAGGTATTTGTACATTCTTCATATGAAAAAAATAGTACAAGTATTGTTGTGGTTAAATGTACACACTTGACTGTCTTCCAGGACACTGCAGGCCAATAGTGGAAGAAAAACGTAAGTAAAGTCTTCACATTGCAGTTCCACGGAAAACTGCCTCCCTATTCCGGTCTTGGCAGAATAGAAGACTTTTTTTTTTTTTTTTACAAACATAACTCAGCCTAATGGAATGTGAGCCGTAAAAGCAAGCATGTGTATTTTTAGATGATCCATGGCCGCCATATGAAATATTCACATTCTTATTCCCACACACACTCCTGATGAATTCAACGCAGGACTTGCAGGAATTATTGGACTCAAACGTGGCACAAACCATCTGTTCCAGAGTCCAACTGGGGCCACTGCGGTACCTTCTAGTTACACGTAAAGTGCCCTACACGTGTAAAAAGAAGTGTATTACAACTTAAAATGCGGTTTTGGGGGAACTGTGGTTGTCACCCACCAGCCAGCATGTGGAACAGGAACACGCGGCATTCCCATTTCTGTGGTTCTAACGAGAGAGGAATGTTTGGCATGTGTTCTACTGGGTTGATAAGGTTCTGGGAGCTCTTTAAGATAGACTGGTGCCGGACCACCGTGTAATGCTTTATATGTAAGAAGGAGAATTCTAAATTGTACAGGTAACCAGCGCAGTGAGGCTAATACGGATATGATCTCTACTTCTGGTTCCAGTTAAGACTCGTAGGGCGGAATTTTGGACTAGCTGAAGGGTCTTTAAAGAGTTCTTAGGGCAGCCTATTAAGAAAGCGTTCCAATAATCCAACCTGGAGGTCACAAAAGCATGAACAAGTTTTTCCGCATCCGGTAGTGGCAGGAATGTTCGCATTTTCTTGATGTTTGGAAAATGGACAAATGCTGTTCTTGACACTTGTCCTATTTGGGAACCAAAGGAAAGGTCCCAGTGGAAGATGACACCAGAGCGCTTGTTATCACTAATCATGGCGTACACAGACGACCATGACGGCAGTTTGGTCCCCGTATGACCAGTGACAGACCTTGACCTCGCATTGCCGCCAGTAACTTGAACTCGTTTCCAGTGAGCGTTGGACTCCGCCAGGGTTGCACTTTGAAACTGATTCTGTTCATAACTTTAATGGACATAATTTGTGGGCCTCAGCCAGGGCATTGAGGGTTTCCAGTTTGGTGGCCGCAGGATTGGGTCTCTGCTTTTTGCAGGTGATGTAGTCCTGTTAGCTTCATCGGGCCGGGATCTTTAACTCTCATTGGATCGGTATCGAGTGTGAATCAGCTGGGATGAGAATCAGTACCTCCAACTCCCGAGTCTTGGAGTCCATGGTTCTTGCCCGGAGAAGGGTGGAGTGCCTCGGATGAGGTCCTACCCTAAGTGGAGGAGTTTAAGCAGCTTGCAGTCTTGTTCACAAGTGAGGGAAAGATGGAACGCGAGATGGACAGGCGGATAGGTGCCGCGTCTACAGGATGCGGACTCTGCACCGGTCTGTCGTGGTGAAGAGAGAGCTGAGCTAAAAGGCAAAGCTCTCAAATTACCGGTCAATCTACGTTCCTACCCTCACCCGTGGTCATGAGTTTTGGGTAGTGACCGAAAGGACAAGGCTCTCCCTTAGAAATGAGACGAGAAATTGCTGCTCCACAAGGAGAGGAGTCCGATGAAATGGCTCAAGCATCTGGTCAGGATGCCTCCCTGGGGAGGTGTTCAGGGCACGTCCGACCGGTAGGACGCCTCGGGCAAGACCCAGGACACGTTGGCGAGACCATGTCTCTCAACTGGCCTGGGAAAGTCTCTGGATCCGCTGGAAGGAGCTGGACGAAGTAGCCGGGGAGCAGGAAGTCTGGACTTTGCTGCTTAGGCTGCTGCCCCCGTGACCCTCGGGTAAGTACTTTGTAGGTATATGGATGATGTATACCTACAAAGTATGAACCGGTACTGTTATCAGTGCGATAAATTGTAATGTGTAATGTCCCAACCCTAGCTTTTGGTTTATCAGTTCAATATCCTGGGATACTAATGTACTGGGATGGATATTGGTACAATACACTGCAGTGGCAATATTTTGTCCCGCCACGTGCGCGCACATATTGATATGAAACGTACGGATACGTAGCTCCTGGCAAACGGTTTATGGTACATCCCAATATCAAAATTTTTGGATCCCCCAAGATCGTTGGTCCCACCGATTTTAGCATCTTAGATGTCGATAACGCACCATAATCCATGTTGATGCGGTACATTGCGATATTGATAGTATTTTTTAGACAATGTAAAGCCACGATATATACTTTGTCCCAACCCCCTGACAGATATCGGGAGCTATGCAGAGAAGTACATGTTAGGTTCCGTTTATCGATCACGTACCGCTACGGATCAAAAAATACACTGCGATATCGATATTTTGTACTACCCCAGATATTTATACGATACATCCCAATAATGATATGAGTTAATGATAATCAGTACGATATGTAGCAATATTATAGATACTATACAGTATCCTACACGGAGACACTGATTTTTTGTCCCACCCCCAGCATCTGATTAGTTGATGATGTAATGCGACAGATATCTATGTGGTCCAAAGTCGATATTATATACCACATCGGATACCATATGATACATGGAGATACTGATATTTCGGATACCATATGATACATGGAGATACTGATATTTTGTCCCACCCCCAGCAGCTGCTTTATTAACCTACTGCAGCAGATACCAGCACAATACGTAGCAAAATACTGGCGATATTTTGATATTGCGTCATCAGCGTAAACAAAATAAAGTTGTTTTTTTTTCACTTTTAAGACTTTTAATGAACGCATCTGAAAGTATCTGACGTTGCAGCCAAATGCACGGACGTGCAGCTGTCGTACTGCGAAGACATGCCGTACTCCCAGACCCTGTTCCCAAACATCCTGGGCCACAGCACCCGCCAAGAGGCAGAGGGCGGGGTGGAGTACCTCCTCATGAGCGTCATCGAGTCCCTGCTGGGCGGAGAATGCAATCCCGACATCCGCATGCTGGGCTGCTCCGTGCTGGCGCCGCGCTGCGAGAAGGACAAGGTGGTGAAGCCCTGCCGCTCCGTTTGCGAAGCGGTGCAGAATAGGTGCGGCCACGCCTTTGAGGGCATCGAAATGGCCTGGCCCTACTTCCTGGACTGCGATCGCTTCTTCGTCGGGGAGGAAGAAGGATGTTACGACCCGATAAAGGACCTCAAAGGTGATTGACTTGACTTCATATTGAAAAAAGTACTTAACTCTGATTCGATTCGTAGCAAGATTGCCGATTCAATCCAAGGACGACATTGGTTCATTTAGAACGATACCATCCGAAACGTTTCAGTGATTTAAATCGATTCAGTAACTTTTTAGCCAAAAATTCAAGCAGTCTGACGGTGAAATAAATACCGGGATACTGTACCTTTTATCTTGTCCTGACACTCCCATCCACGAGATTGAAAGGCTTCAAGTTGGACTTAACTTAGGGTGCGGTCCAACACTCAGTATTAATGCCACAGCAAAGTGAAGAAGAAGAAGTCATGTAGCTAACAAGCATGTATACCAGGAAAATACACCCCATATCCTAAGAAAAATTGCATTTTTAGGGACGTCCACGCAGACTCTTCCTAGTAAACAGGCATGACTAATCGACTCAGGACAAATCAAAGTGTTACAAGGGTAACGTTAAGCATCTTTATCATTAAAAAAGCTAAAAAACCCGCATCCATGTAAAACCCGCCGTGTTTAAATCCAATGTTTTACCTCCTAGTATCTATTCAATCGATTGATTACCTTTCAAATGATGTTAGCTCGATTTATGTGGTCTGGAATGGCTATTTGGTGAACACAGATGGGTGTAGTTGGATCACAGGAATGTAAATCAATACATCGGCGTAGTGAATGAATCGTTGCACCCTTATGAAAAAAAATCTTTTTTCCGCTAACATAAGGACTTTAAAATACAAATAATAATAAGACTGTATGGTAATATTACAACTTGTTCTCATATTATGACTTTGACTATTTGGACTTTTTTGTCATAAGAAATACTCTTTTCTTGTAATGCTACAAAATGAACAACTTTCTTTTTTAATACTTAATTTTTGTCAAAGTTGTACTTTTGAATAAAACCGTTTATTTAGCTAAGATTACTACTTTTTGCCGAAAAAATACCTTATTCTCGAAATATCACTTCTACTTTCTTCCCGTTAGAGTAATTTGTCTCTTGTATTCCAACCCCTACTTGGAAGAAGATTACATTTCTTTGCATAACTTTGCAACTTTTTCCATTAATATATGCTTGCAATATTATGACTTTTACGTTTAAAAAGTGACTGCACTCGTGTACCAAAATTACACATTTTTGCTGTAACATTTTATTTGAAAAAATACATTTTTGCAATAGTATGTAGTACAGTTTGACTTTTTCCCCAAACAACAACTTTTTTCCCATATTATTAGCACTTTTACGTGACCAACCAGCTTTGTTTTCCATAATATCTTGGCAAAGACTTCATTCCCTCTTATTTCATGTAGTAGCGCATCTTGATGGGGATTGTTTCCAGAGGCTCAGCAACATGAAGTGCAGAAAAAGAAAATCAAAGATGAGAAAACAGATTGGAATGAGACACAAAAGAGTCTAAAGGGAACGATGGAGGAGATATGACATTCCAGTTGGAAATTCCAAGCCAGATCAGCGTGTGTGCAAACCAGATGGTTGCTGGGAACGTTCCGGAAAAACAAGACATTCTAACTCAAAGCCTCCCCGTCCAGCAGCATTGATGCCATTAAAACGTGAACTAAGGAACCGCCCTGCCGGCATAGGAAGTCAACAATCAGGGCTAAGGGAATAACCGTGTAATTAGCAGAAAAACAGACCTTGGTTAGCGTCAATCCTCTGCTCCAGAACTCTAACCAAAACAGACGTTAACTGAATCGATTTTTAACTGAATCCAAACAATGTTTGTTTGTTTCAGAAAGCAACACATGTTATAGTTTTACGTGCGGAAAATGCATGGAAAACTATAATTACTTAACTTTTGTCTGCACGTAAAACTATAATTACACAACTGGATTCACGCAGTGTATAAAATAATACGAACAATATAAGAATAGTATGAGAGAGACTTTATTCATCTCCAAGAGAGAAATTGTGGCGGAATTATTTTACTTTAATCAAAAAACATGCCAATCGGGACGGACGCTAAAAGAGGTTCAACTGTATGGGCCAGGGGTGCCCAAAGTGTAGCTCGGGGCTGGCCCGCCACAGATTCTAAAAATTGAGGAAGAACACTACCAAAAAAATAGCAAAAATATGTAAAAAATCTGCAGTGATGTTACAAGATTAAAATCAAAATATTATGTGAAAAAAGTTGCAATCTAAGAAGAAAATGTGGTAATTTTACCAGACTAAATGAATGTTACGCTATTTTAGTAGCATAAGGTGGAAATATTAAAGAAAAAAGATATTTAAAAAAAACAATGAATAAACTGTAATTTTTGGATCATCTGGTTGCGGAAAGTTTTAATAATACAATAAAATGACCATATTGTGGAAATAAAGTCATAATAGTATGAAAAAAATGAAAAAAATGTTTGTCATAATGACGAGAAATAACAGCAGAACTGGAAAAAAGCAGCTGTAACTTGACGTGTGTGAAGTCCAAACATTAAGTAAACAAAGAGGTTGCAATTTTACGAGAAAAAACTTCAGCAAATTGAACTATTAAAGAAAACAATTTTTTTGAAGTTGTAATATTACGAGAAACAAACATAAAATAGTTTTGGGAAAATTAGGTCAAAAGTGGTAATTCCATGGGAATAAAGTCATAATGTTGCAGAAAGAAAATGTATGAAGATTATCTAACGCAAAACCTCCAACCAACCCACTGCACCGTGCGGGCATACAAACAAATATCTACATGCCAAAAACCCTTATATTCCAGCCGCAAGGCATGCTGGGTAGCTCGTGCTATGCTTTTTCCCAACGTGTTTTTCACATTTCTGCCAGAGGTGTTGAGAAGTAGCCAATATTTTATTGTTTACAGTTTATGTTGTTGTTGCAGCTGGACTACCCAGCATGCCTTGCGGACATGTGGAAAAAGCACTTTCCAGTTAGGTGTTAGTTTGGCGCATAGTTGTGGTCCCACGTGATCTATGTGACGTGTTGTTTTCCTTTCACGGCACCGTGAGCAAAATAAAACACTGAAATCTGACAATTCTCCTGTGGCAACGGCACCAGACAGCCTGCAGGAACAGGAAGTGGCTCCAAAACCAGCATCAGGAGACTTTTCCCCCGGTTTATGCCGGTGTTATAAAACAATGAGTGTGAATCCAAAAATAACAGCCCGTCACAGCTGCTGTGCTTTCTCAGCTCAAATTGTGGATAAAAAACTTTGGCTGCTCTTCAACTCTTCCAATTTTCTTTGTGGGCGCAGCGCAGTCGGACGGATACGACGAGGACTTCCTGCTGGACGTTCCCCCGGCCGAGCCGGCCCTGAAGATCAAGTTCACTTATCACTCCAACGCTCAGATGAACAGCGTCCTGAAGAAAACCCAACAGGAATGCGCCGACATTGCCAAAACCTACAGCATCGGCCGCAGCATGGAGGGCAGGGAGTTGCTGGTCATCGAGTTCTCCGACAACCCCGGACAGCACGACTTGCGTAAGGCCGACAGATCGATACTTTATTCCGAATCTCAAAAAAAAATTCACCAACGTGGATGGAACTGTTGTGAAACCAGTTGTTTGGTTTAGAGACAGTGCCGCTGAGGAAAAGACAGGAGGCATAGCTGGAGGTAGCAGAGATGAAGATGCTGAGGTTCTCTTTGGGTGTGACCAGGATGGACAGGATCAGGAATGAGCACATCAGAGGGACAGCACATGTTAGAGGTTTTGGAGATAAAGTGAGAGAGGCCAGACTAGATGGTTGGGACATGTCCAGAAGAGAGATAGTGAATATATTGGTAGAAAGATGCTGAGTTTTGAATTGCCTGGCAGGAGGCCTAGAGGAAGACCAAAGAGGAGGTTTATGGATGTAGTGAAAGAGGACATGAAGGTAGTTGGCGCAAGAGAAGAGGATACAGAAAACACATGTACTCCGTCTTCATTCCTCTCCTTTCCAGGGCAAACCTCCACCCCTCAAGCTTCTCCTCCACATCTTCCCTGCTCTCACTACATATCACAATGTCATCTGCAAACATCATAGTCCATGGAGATTCCTGTCTAACCTCGTCCGTCAGCCTGTCCATCACTATAGCAAACAAGAAGGGGCTCAGAGCTGATCCCTGATGTAGTCCTACCTTCACTCGGAACTCCTCTGTCACACCTGCAGCACACCTCACTACTGTCTTACAGTCCTCGTACATGTCCTGCACCGCTCTAACATACTTCTCTGCCACTCCAGACTTCCTCATACAATACCACAGTTCCTCTCTGGGCACCCTGTCATAAGCTTTCTCCAGATCTACAAAAACACAATGCAGCTCCCTCTGACCTTCCCTGTACTTCTCCATCAACATCCTCAAAGCAAATACTGCATCTGTTGTACTCTTTTTTGGCATAAAACCGTACTGCTGCTCACAAATGCTCACGTTTGCCCTTAGTCTAGCTTCAACTACTCTTTCCCATAACTTCATTGTATGGCTCATCAGCTTTATTCCTCTGTAGTTGCCACAACTCTGCACATCTCCCTTGTTCTTAAAAATGGGCACCAGCACACTTCTCCTCCATTCCTCAGGCATCTTCTCATTATCTAAGATCTTGTTAAACAACCCGGTCAGGAACTCTACTGCCACCTCTCCTAGACACTTCCATACCTCCACAGGTATATCATCAGGACCGAGTGCCTTTCCATTCTTCATCCTCTTCAATGCCCTCCTCACTTCTTCCTTACTAATCTTTGCTACTTCCTGGTCCACAACAGTCACCTCTTCTACTCTTTGTTCTCTTTCATTTTCCTCATTCATCAACTCTTCAAAGTACTCTTTCCATCTTCCCATGACACTACTGGCACCTGTCAATACCCTTCCATCCTTATCCTTCATCACCCTAACCTGCTGCACGTCCTTCCCATCTCTGTCCCTCTGCCTTGCCAACCTGTATAGATCTTTCTCTCCCTCCTTGCTGTCCAACCTAGCATACAAGTCATCATAAGCCCCTTGTTTGGCCTTTGCCACCTTTACTTTCACCTTACGCTGCATCTCTCTGTACTCCTGTCTACTCTCTTCAGTCCTCTCAGTGTCCCACTTCTTCTTAGCTAACCTCTTACTCTGTATACACTCCTGCACCTCCTCATTCCACCACCAAGTCTCCTTATCTACTTTCCTTCCAGATGACACACCAAGTACTCTCCTACCTGTCTCCCTGATCACAGTAGCTGTAGTTGTCCAGTCATCTGGAAGGACTTCCTGGCCACCCATAGCCTTTTTCAACTCCTTCCTAAATGTCACGCAACACTCCTCCTTTTTCAGCTTCCACCATTTTGTCCTCTGCTCTGCCTTTACCCTCTTCATCCTTCTCACCACTAGAGTCAACCTACACACCACCATCCTATGCTGTCTGGCTACACTCTCACCTACCACTGCTTTGCAGTCACTGACCTCCTTCAGGTTACACCTTCTACACAAGATGTAGTCTACCTGTGTGCTCCTACCTCCACTCTTGTAGGTCACCCTATGTTCCTGTCTCTTCTGGAAGAAAGTATTCACTACAGCCATTTCCATCCTTTTTGCAAAGTCGACCACCATCTGTCCTTCAGCGTTCCTCTCCTGGATACCAAACTTGCCCATCACCTCCTCATCATCTCTGTTTCCTGCACCAACATGCCCATTGAAGTCCGCACCAATGACAACTCTCTCACTTCTAGGGATGTTCTGCATCACTTCATCCAGGTCTGACCAGAATTTCTCTTTCTCCTCCATCTTACATCCTACCTGTGGAGCATACCCACTAACAACATTGAACATCACACCTTCGATTTCTAGCTTCAGGCTCATCACTCTATCTGACACTCTTTTTACCTCCAGGACGTTGCTAGCAAACTCCTCCTTCAAAATCACCCCTACTCCATTTCTCTTCCTATCTACACCATGATAGAACAGCTTGAACCCTGCTCCTAAGCTTCTAGCCTTGCTACCGTTCCACCTGGTCTCCTGGACACACAATATGTCTACCTTCCTCCTCTGCATCATGTCAACTAATTCTCTACCTTTTTCTGTCATAGTTCCAACATTCAAAGTCCAAACTCTTAGTTCTAGACTCTTAGCATTCCTCTTCTCTCTCCTCCTACGGACACACCTTCCTCTTCTCCTTCTTCGCCAACAGTAATCCAGTTTCCACCGGCACGCTGTTGGTGAACAGCACTGGTGGGGGACGTTGTTAACCCGGGCACGTCCGATTCGGTATGGAAGTCATTTGTTTGATTCGAATGTTCTGGTTTGGCAAAGTTTTACGTCAAATGCCCTTCCTGAAACACCTCTCTGTATTTATCCGGGATTAGACCGCCACAATAAGACACTGGCTTGTGCCTCGTTGTGGCTACATTTAAACAGTTAAAGTAAGGCATAGTAATGTTGATAAAATTGTGCAATTATGACAATGAAATACATTTTTTGGAGGAAAAAAGTCCCAAAGTTACATGAATAAAATAAATCATTAAATATATGAAGTCGTACAAATACAGTTGGGTAAAAGCTGTGAAGAAAAAAATTTAAAAGATGTAATACAACTGTCACGGTGGTACATGCTCGTGACCTCAGGATGCAGAGACAGTTTCGAAATACAGGTAAAACTCTTTAATTAGCCACAAGCAGGTGCGGGTAATCACCTGTGCCGTAGCCAGAATGGATACAAAAGGTGACAGTTAAAAAAAGTTGTGTGAAAAAGAAAATCACACAATATGCTTGCAGCCTTGACAACAAACCAGCAACATCCCAACACTTTGCTGGGCTTGCGGGTCACACTGATTGGCGATTGCAGCCCGCTGTAGCACGCTGCCCAACTGGTGTCAAGCGGCTGCACATGACAACTAACAGGAAGGGCACCAAATAAAAACATAGAACGGGAAATACCAAAAGGAAAACCCAGAACATTTGGGTTAAATGGCAGGGGAGGATGCCGAACAGACGGGGGATAACCAAACGTGTAGTGAGGGTGTGCTGGGAACGTCTGGCAGAGTCTCCAGTTCATCAAACCTTCAAATCCCACGTCCGGCGAGCTTCGCCTGCATCTTGGGGGAGGACTGGGTTATCAAGTCCGAATGGGCCGTATTCTGTGGCTTCATTGCTGAGACTGTTGGTCGGAGTTGTGGCCGCATGGTGGTCGGTGGCAGTCGTGGCGGCAAGCCTTGGACACGACAGCAGAGGTCAGGGCTGCCGTCAAGCTGAAGGAGGAGTCCTATCAAGCATGGAGGTCTTGTGGGACTCCTGAAGCAGCTGACGGGTACTGACAGGCTAAACGGCATTCGGCTTCTGCGATGGTCCAGGCAAAAACACGACAACACAACAACAAATAAAGCTGGAATTTTTGGAATATTAGGTTGAAGGAAATATTATGTTGCCAAAAAAAAAGTCAAAGTAAATAAGAGAAAAAAGTAGTAGCATTCGCCAGAGTGCGGCTGTTTAGCGCCGACCAAAACAAACAGTCACACTTAGTGAGCGCCGGGAGTGACGCTGGGAACACCGAGTGCAGCTTGGATTGCAAGGATTATGGTGTGCGTAAAGCATTTCATGTGCGCGCCCAATCTTGTCTGGCGCACCTCCATATTACGTATATTATCATTCGCAGTAGCAAAGGCGTAACCGATAGACTTCTGGCTTCCCTCTTCCCGCGAGTTTTTCCCTAAACGAGACATATTCTCACGAGACATGAGCTTCCGTGACGCCCCTACAGTTTACTGGTTGCTGGACAAAAGCCCTAAAATTTACCTTATGTTGTGTTTTTGCTGTAGTGGAGCCAGAGATTAAGTTTGTGGCCAACATTCACGGCGACGAAGTCATAGGCCGCCAGCTGCTCATCTACTTGGCTCAGCACCTTTGTTCGGAATATCGTCTCGGAAACGAACGCATCCAGACACTCGTCAACACCACTCGCATCCACATTCTGCCCTCCATCAACCCGGACGGCTACGAGCTCGCAATGTCCGGACAAAACGACAGGAGCGGTGGTGATGACGACGACGACGACGAAGAGGTGAGGGTTTTTGTTTTATGAGGAGAAAAAAAGTTAGAATATCCCAGGGTCAAAATTGTATTTAATTGGGGAAAATGGCATACAAACATAATAAAAACCATGTTCAAGACGGAGGCAAGGAAAAACTCCCTTTGTGGAAGAAACCTTGGACCAGGCTCAGTGGGGTGGCCGTCTGTCTCCACCGGTTGGGTTGAGACATAAATAGAACAGAGCATATGTGTCAAACTCGTGCCATGGAGGGCCGATACACTGCTGGTTTTCTCGCCAAACAGTTTCTCCAGGAGGTGCTTTAATTGATGAGCTCCTTCCTTCAAATTGAATGAAGTGTTGATCATTAAAATCATCACCTGCTTTAGAGACGGGCTGGAAAGGCAACCTGCAAATCATTGGTCGTTCATGGCACGAGTTTGAGGTATACATGGTAGATCAAACCAGAAGTCTTAGATCAAGAAACACAGAGAATTGTCTCTGATACACATCAGCGTATCAAAGGTCAGTTCTAACTGTATGCTTTAGCAAAGAGGTGGGTTTTGAGTTGACTTTTAAATAAAGAGAGGGTGTCTGCCCCCTGAATTGGGTCAGGGAGATGGTTCCCTAACAGAGGAGCCTGGTACCTAAAGGATCTACCTCCCATTCTACTTCTAAAAATTCTTGGCGTGACAAGGGATTGTAAATTCTGTGAGCGCAGTGTAATACTAGGTTGATAAGGTTCTAGGAGCTCTTTAAGAATAAGGGTGTTCACATGTGCATTTGGAACTAGGACACGCTGGACCGCAGTTCGACGATCAACTCTGATCTGAACTCTGATCTCTGTTGGACTTGTGGCCATATGTTTTGGACCCTCGCGTAAAGCGAGGATTGGGCAGGCCCAAACGTATTTCGAGGGTCTGCTGGTATTGTGGGCAGAGTCCCCCATCAGAAGGATTTTCAACTCCCACCTATGGGAAAGCTTAGGCCATGTTCTGAGGCAGGCAGCGTATATTGTCACGGAGTGGCTGTAAGGAGGTCAGCGACTGTCGTGGTGATAATCCCAGAACCTGTTGGTGGACATCAGTGGCGAGGGATGCCGTCAAGCTAAACAAGGAGTCTTATTGGGCATTTTTGGCCCATGGTTGCAGAGGTATTCTAGAAGCTCCTAGGTGACAGGACCCCACAGGTTGTTGAGCTATAGTGACACTGTTATTGTAGCAGCAAACACAAAGAAGTATTTTTCTGGCGTGACACAGTGCCTCACTCGGCTACGGAGGTAGCGGTCCCATTCCAAAACGATAGGACACCTTTCTGTACTGACTAGGAAACAAGAACAAGCAGAAATAGACATCCAAACTATCTGTAGGGGGATTGTGCTATATGATCCGTGTATCACAATCAATATCATGGTGACTCCAAGGACAGTGGTCTTGTCTGGAGGCGTCCAGTATATTTTGGGTGGGTGGAAAAAGTTTCTACCAATGCAGAGTTTGTTAGCACTACCAATTCTTTGTTTGTTGTGATGCAATCTCTAGGAGCAATGTCCTCCTCGTCATACACACCAAGCCTTTCCATCCATGGTAACGCTGTATGCCAGAAACTGTATGCCAGAAACACTCTATTTCTCCCGGCATGGCTTGGCGAAGTCCCCATTGACACCACCAGGTCATGCCAGTGCAATGACTTGCCCCATAGGGACAAGGATTGTTGATGTTGGGCAAAATTCCAGAAAAGGATGCTGTGGGGGTGTCGTGGTTTGTAGACTCTACAGCATCATGTGGACATCAGGGGCAGTGTCTTAGGCTTTTAAAGGGTTTGTTCCAGCTATTGTGGGATTCCTATCCGTGGCGGCTGCTGGTCATTGAACGAGGAGAAGCTCATTTTTGTGGACTACGTCAGAATGTGTTCCTCTGTTCCTTTTCAAGAAAATGAGCTGTGACCCTTTCGTGTTTTCTCAATAGCCAGCAGAGGTAGACTGCTTAGACGGTCTTGGCTCGTTTGGTGTTGAAAGTGTAAGACTTCAGCCACACTCCACGACACCTGCAGAATCGCAGCATGACAGAAGAAAGTCGCCATGACAACGCTAGTCGTTCCTACCAAAGACAAAGTAGCTTGGATTGGTAAACTTTTCAAATCAGTTTAAATCACACTTTGCTCCGGTAGAGGTTTCGCTAATTTCAACTCTCAATCAAAAAGGATCAAAATGATCATCCAAAAGATCATCCAATCATCATGCAGAAACCGAGCGTCTAGGCCAGCCCACTTCTCCATAGAACCCATATGTGTTTTGTGGACTTGGAGAAGGCATTCATCTGTGTTCCTTGAGGAATCCTGTGGGGAGAACTTCAGGGGTATGGGGTACCGGACCACCTAATTCAGATGGTTATTTCCCTGTATGACCAGTGTCAGAGCTTGGTCCGCATTGGAGGCAAAAAGTCGGACTCAATTCCGGTGTTGGATTCAGGGCTGCCCTTTGTAACAGATTCTGTTCATTACTTTTATGGACAAAAGCCGTGATCTTCAACTCTCTAAGAACCTCTAAGTTTTCTTGTCTGGAAAAGTGTAATCTCCGAGTTGGGATGAGATCCTGCCACTAGTGGAGGAATTTGTACCTCGGGGTCTTACTCACGAGTGAGAGAAGGATGGAACTTGAGATTGACAGGCGGACTGGAGCGACATTTGCAGTGATTTGGACTATAACACAGTACCACCGTATCCGTGTTCATGGGGACTTGACTTAGATAGGGAAGTTGTACTGTTGCCCAGATAGTCTTTTTTTAGAAGGTAGTCATGTTTGGAGAAATTGTTTCATACTATTATGGTTTTAAAAAATTACAGTTACCTAAAAACGATCCTTTTTGCAGCGGAATGTGGTGATACGTTACATACATTACTGTTGCAGCGAGCAACAGTCATTGGCCAGTTTAGTTGTCAATCATTATAGATTCATCACTGCTGATTGTTTGTAAATTTGCCAGGGTCACAGATATGTTGCCTCCAACGTCGGCCGAAACAACGCCCAGAACATCGACCTGAACCGAAACTTCCCTGACTTGACCTCCATTGTTTACAGTCGACGTCGGCAAAAGACTTACCGCACAGACCACATCCCCATACCTGACCATTACTGGTTTGGCAAGGTACAGGAGGTGTACTTATATGGCCTTATGGATATTAATCACTGCATTGATTTGATGCTTTTATGGATTGGTTAACTTTCTGTTTTGAATACCGTGCAAAACAAAAAAGGTGGCACCCGAGACGTACGCCGTGATGAAATGGATCCGATCGATCCCATTCACGCTATCAGCTAACTTCCACGGAGGAGATCTGGTGGTGTCGTATCCCTACGATCGCTCCAAGCACCCGCTGGATCTTAATCTCTTCTCTCCGACGCCAGACGACAAGGTAAGGATCCTCTAATATTGAGAAAAACGTACAAAAGTTACATGATCATCTTTGTTGTTGTCCATTCCATTCCGTTTCATTTTCCTCCGCTTATCCGGGTCTGGGTCGCGGGGGCAGCAGTTTCAGTAGGGCAGTCCAGACTTCCCGGTCCCCGGCGACCTCTTCCAGATCCACCGGGAGGACACCAAGGCGTTCCCAGTCCTGCTGTGAGACATAGTCCCTCCGGCGTGTCCTAGGTCTTCCCTGGGATCTTCTCCCGGCTTTGCATGCCCGAAACACCTCACCCGGGAGGTGCCCAGGAGGAATCCGGACTAGATGCTCGAGCCACCTCAACTGGCTCCTCTTGATGTGAAGGAGCAGCGGCTCTACTCTGAGCTCCTCACCGTTGTTGTTGTCATAAAGATGTAACTGAAGAGGACTGTGGGAACAGGGATCTCTGAACAGAGGGGAGGTCTGCGACACCACCTTTCTCCTACGCCTTTAACAAGTAAACAAGGAACAGCCACCTTGGTTTCAGGCGTGTCCATGACCATCATTACGTCTGAATGGGATGCTTAAGAAGGCGATACCAACCCAAATGACCGTCGTTGGCAGGCAGAAGCCCCACGCTATTGTACCCTAATGATCTCGTCAGATTGGTGTGTGTACCACCTAGTCCTTGAGCATGAACTGGTGAAGCCTGCTTGGATGAGAGACGGAATGCCTTCTAAGCCCCGGGAACGTTGCATCCGTACTGTGCCTGATTGGCAAGTACTCGCATCCGGAAAGGAACGGATGATGAGTGAAAACCACGTAATACACAAACACGCAGAAAATACCAGCAGAGGAGTCATGACAGTGGAAGTATTGAAATATTATGTTGGATTGTCATCAAATGGGTTCCTGACGTCACCATTGTTCCAAAGAAGCCCGTCTATTCAAAGAATACCATTTCAAAGCAACCAGAATTCCGTTCCTGTGTGGATGAGAGGCCACAATCTCATAATGTTGCAAGAAGCAAAAAGTTGTAATGGCACAAGAAAAAGTCCAAAGGTTTCCCAAATGTTTGTTTTTCCCCAAAACTCGAAATGTGCCAAAGAGAGTCAAATGATGAAAACCAACCAGTCCAGGGTGTACCCCTCCTCCCGCCCAAAGTCAGCTGGGATAGGCTCCAACATACCCGCGACCATAACGAGGATAAGCGGTATAGAAAATGAACGAATGAATGAAAATTATTATTTACATACAAAATTCGACCAGTCCAGGGTGTACCCCGCCTCCCACCCAAAGTCAGCTGGGATAGGCTCCAGCATGCCCGTGACCATAACGAGGATAAGCGGTATAGAAAATGAACAACTAAATGAAAATTGTTATTTACATACAAAATTCGACCAGTCCAGGGTGTACCCCTCCTCTTACCCAAAGTCAGCTGGGATAGGCTCCAGCATACCCGCGACCATAACAAGGATAAGCGGTATAGAAAATGAATGAATGAATGAAAATTGTTATTTACATACAAAGTTCGACCAGTCCAGGGTGTACCCCGCCTCCCACCCAAAGTCAGCTGGGATAGGCTCCAACATACCCACGACCATAACAAGGATAAGCGGTATAGAAAATGAATGAATGAATGAAAATTGTTATTTACATACAAAATTCGACCAGTCCAGGGTGTACCCCGCCTCCCACCCAAAGTCAGCTGGGATAGGCTCCAGCATACTTGCGACCCTAATGTTTAATTGTCAAGGTGTTTAAGTTCCTGGCAAGAACCTACGCAAGCACCCATGAAGGCATGCACACCGGGAATGTTCCTTGTGGATCCGCTCACGCTCACAGCCAGAAGGGAACCGTTAACGGAGCACAGTGGGCCAGCAATGCAGGAGGTGAGCCACTAGGGGGTGCCAAGCGCTAATTCATAACTTAATTAATGCTGATTCATTTTTTGTAAAAATCACCTTAATGCAATGTTAGATAAATATATATTTTTTGTAATTTTTAGGAAAAAAGTTGAAAGATGTTAAAAAAAAATGCTGTTTACAAAAAAGTCATATTTAAAAAGTGTAAATTCACAATTAAGACTTAACGATCACCTTTGATAGCGGGTAGAAAACCCACAACAATTGCGGAAGTAGCGGCAGGCAGACACGGTAGCATCTGCGGGATACTGTGTTGCACACACATTGCTGATGCTGCATCCGTGAGCGCCTCAACAGACATGCGTATCGGTTGATATCGGAACTGGAAATATCGGCATATTGGAAAAAAGACAGATTCGGACATCCCATAAGTGGTCAAAGTTGCCATATTATTTAATGGAAAAGTTTGACATCCTTCTTAAGCGTGTTTTGGAGCGTTTTAAAGGTTGTTGTTTTTTTTTAAATCAGGGATGCAAGACTTCAACTATCTCCACACCAACTGCTTCGAGCTGACTATGGAGCTGGGATGTGAGAAGTTTCCCCCGGAGGAGGAACTGTTCATCAGCTGGCACGAGAACCAGGAAGCCATGCTGTCCTTCATAGAAGCGGTTCATTGGGAGCTTTTCTTCTTCTCTCTCGTTATTAAATGTTGTTGCTTATGTACTGTGGCGTCATGTGATCCCTGTCGCTTCTTCAGGCCCACAGAGGCATCAAAGGCATTGTGAAGGACACGGCCGGAAACGGAATAAAAGGCGCCAGGATTTCGGTACGAGGAATCCGCCATGACATCACTACAGGTAAGACTTCACAGGCAACAGAATTGGCAACAAATTAAAAAAAACAAGCCAATTTTGGACATCCCGAGGGAAATGTTTTGGGTTTTTGTGTCTATTCATAGTTCTTGTTCCCTGGTCCGTACGGAACAGTGTTTTGGAATGGGCTCTTACTGGGGCTGCGACGGTTCGTTTCAACAACCATTGCACTCGCATCGCGATTCGTGGTTGCCGATTCGATTCAAGGACGATATTTAGAACAGGGGCTGGCAAACTGCGGCCCGTGGGCCACACCAGGCCCGCCAAGTGGCTTAACCCGGCCCGCCGGGCATTTCCAAATTCCTTTTTTTGCTTGTACAAAAAAGGCCATCCAAACAGCACACACACAGTAACCGACCGTGTGGGCATACAAATAAATATATGTGCACAATTGTTATGCCTAAAAAACAGTCATATATTTGGGCCGCAAGGCATGCAGGGCAGCTCGTGGTACTTTTTCTCCCAACATTTTTGCTTGATTGCAGAATATGTAGGAGGTGCTCAGAGAAGTAAACAAGTAAACATACTCTTAACATCGGCTGGACTACCCGGCATGCCTTGCGGGCATCTGGAAATAACAGTTTTAGGTTTGGGGTCATGTTTAGCGCTTAGTTGCGGTAGTAGTTGATTTATCTGCTATGTTAACTTTCTGCGGATGTCTTGTTTTCGTTTCGTGGCAACGTGAGCAAGTAGGGTGTCGTGTTTGATGACCACCATATATAGCCACATTTTTTAACCCAATGTGATCCGAAATGATTGAGTAACCTTTCAAAGGATCGATATATGTGGTCTGGAATGGCAATTTGGTGACCAATGTAGTCCAATCCATGCATCGATGTAGTGAATGAATCGTTACACCCCTCGCTGTTACCTCTTGGTAGTGGCATGAGGCTCTGTGTCACTACGCCAGAAAAATAGTTATTCGTGTTAACTGCTAGAGTAACAATGTCGATGTAGCTTGGTTTCTATGCTGCTCAGTTATGCAAATAGAACATTGTTGGCGTTTTTTGGGGGGCTTTATAATCCGAAAGTAAACGCATCACGCACAAAACACGTTTAATGTGTACCTCGTGGGAATTTGGTACGCCCCGGCACTGAGCTGAAGTCTCCATACCGAAATAACACAAACACCAATAATATAAATAATGCTTATTCAATTGTCCATTGTGTTAAATACTAATTCCATAATAATAATAATACAATAATATAATTCCATAATCCAATAATACCAATTCAATATATTTTTTAAAATAATGACAAAGGTAAAATAAAATCAATCACACTAATATAAGGTTCTTTGAATGCATACCTGTTTTTTAAATTATTTTTATAAAATGTTATATTTCTATTTCTGTCCTTCCAGCTGACAGTGGTGAATACTGGCGCCTCCTCACCCCGGGCATCCACATCGTGACGGCGTCGGCGCCAGGCTATGCGCGAGCGGCCAAGAAGATCCAACTCCCCCCCACAATGCATAGCGCCGGGCGGGTGGACTTCGTGTTGGAGAAGGTGGCGCTGGAGCCCGACCAGCTGGAGGAGGAGGAGGCCGTCGCCTACGACCGCTTCGACCCCAACAACCAATACGAACGCTACATCCTGATGGCTGACGTCAGCTCCGCCCGAGAGGAACGCGTGGAGAAACCCTGGTGGTGGAGCTACTTTGTCCTGCCGGGGGTGCCCTCTCCCACTTGGCTGCTTAAAAGTCACTAAATTACCAATTTTTGGATGATTTTGCAACTTATTTTAATGCTAATAACACTTTTCTCCTTCATTTTCTTATATAATATTCCTCTCTGGTAATTTATGTTTCACACTGCAGTGCATAAATCTAATCATCGTACTACAATATTTGGCCACAAGAGGGCAACAATACTCCAGTTTTTGCCCACATGGATTTTTATGATGGTTTAGTCTTTTCCCCCTGCATTGTAAATAAACACACAGATGAGTCTTTAATGCACATTTTTGTGGACCGTTATTTCTCACTTACTGTGCTTTCTTGGCTAGTTACAGCTCACCGCAATATGACTCTAGATAGTAGCGTAACCTCCATAAAATATTGCTAATAAAACAGAGGAAGACTTTTTAATCAGAGTATAGTAAGCTATCAGTCAAACGTCTGGGATATTGATGTGGTCATTTAAGTAGCAGAGGGGGTTGTTCATCGGTTTCAGCTGCTTTGTTGTTCATGAAATCAACAACAGGTGCTTTAGAGGGGCAACAATGAGACAGACCCCAAAACAGGAATGCTTTTCCAGGTTGAGACCACTGACTCCTCATCTCTTTTGGCTGATTTTTTACTGACTGACTTTCTACTGCTGTAGTTTTTCATTTGGCTT
>QODF01000209.1:750278-776618 GCA_024372805.1 Oostethus manadensis
CTGTGGTTCGCTGGAGTCCCAAAGCTTTAGAAATGGCTTTATAACCTTAATCAGACTGGTAGATCTCAATTACTTTTGCTCTCATTTGTTCCTGAATTTCTTTGGATCTTGGCATGATGTCTAGCTTTTGAGGTGCTTTTGGTCTACTTCTCTGTGTCAGGTAGTTCCTGTTTAAGTGATTTCTTGATTGAAACAGGTGTGGCAGTAATCAGGCCTGGGGCTGGCTACAGAAATTGAACTCAGGTGTGATAAACCACAGTTATTTTTTAACAAGGGGGGCAATCACTTTTTCACACAGAGCCATGTAGCTTTGGATTTTTTCCTCCCTAAATAATAAAAGCATTCATTTAAAAACTGCATTTTGTGTTTACTTGTGTTATCTTTGACTAATATTAAAATGTGTTTGATGATCACAAAAATTTTGTGTGCCAAATAAAAAGAATAAAAAGTCAGGAAGGGGGCAAATAGTTTTTCACACCACTGTACGGAAAAACGACCTTCTTATTTAGACAAAAACTTATCGGACTTACTTTTTGATGGTGACACTTCCAGGGAATGACACGCCTTCTTTAAGGAGACTTTGGATCTGAGAGTACATTGGTGGAACTTCCAGGTGTGTGAAAAAGTGTTAGCTTGCTTGGCATGTGTTGGCAGCTCATAACAAACATGTCTGCCATGTGGAACTAGTTTTGTGAGAGGGCAATGTGGAAAAAGATGTTCTGGGTCAAGACATTACACTGCATGAAGTGATCGCTGTGGGCTGAAATCGGGCCTCGGCTTTTGGGATCGGCGGTGAAAAGCATTTTCTGAACTCTTCACGGAAATTGGCCGATACTGGTCGGTGGCCGATCGGCCCCCCAGGTTATTTGGTTTTCATTACAGGGGAAAAAAACCAATACCGATATTGACCGATATGGCAGTTTTATGCCAATATCGGTGGGACATCCCTGCTCAAAACTGCTCTGGAGCCCCATGCATTACTTGGGACTTGGCTCCTCCCCCCCAAAAAAACAGAAATATGTAAAAATCCGCCTTTGGGATTGGCAGTTTGGGTTTAATAAAACATAAAACTACGTCTATGGGATCGAATGGGTTAATAACAGGTTAGCATGTTGGCCACACAGTCAGGAGATCTGGAAGATCTGTGTTTGAATCTTCATTTGGGCATCTCTGCGGGACGTTGGCATGTTCCGCACTCCAAAAACGTGCATATCGGGTTAACTGGCAACTATGGACTATTGGCGTCCATCGGTATGAATGCTTGGTTGTCTACCCTGCCATGGACTGGTGACCAGTCCATGTTGTGCCCCGCCTCTCGCCCCAAAATCAGCTGGGAAAAACTCCAGCATACCCAAGTGAGGATTAGGCGGCATAAAAAAAAAGTAAAATTATTAATAAGAGTAGTCATAATAATGAGACTGTCATTCCAGGTTTCGAACTGCATCGGAGGCCGTCCGAGCGGATCAAAGGTTGATCAGACTTGGTGGCTCCTGCTCATCCCAGTTAGCGCCTTCCGGATTCAGTCGATAAACTTCCATTAAGGGCGGCTAGGCTGTCAAAGCGCAGCGTGACCCCACCCTCCGACCCCACCCGCTAGCCCCAGTGGAGCCCAACAGGCCTCCGCTCTCTGATTTTTCCGCCTTTCGCATCACCGAGTGTCCATTAGTCTCGGGTTTCCTCCCGCGTGCTATCGATCCCCGCGTGTCGTGTCGTACAGCGTAAGCACGCTCGTCTTCAAAAACTCTGGTGGTCGGCAACCGACCGCCGGCCGGCCCCCCTCAGGGTTCCAGTCGTCTGGCGGGGTCAGGTGTCGCGAGGTCACGGCTTTTTATCGGGGAAGTTCTTGTTTGTAGGATCTTTTTGTGGCAAGTTTCTGCAGTCTGCAAAAATGAGACTCTGGGTTTATTTCTTAGCAGGCCCACACCATTTCAAAACGTTTGTCAAATTTTAAAGGACAGCTCGACACGGATGGAAACCCAGGATTCACTTAGTACTTATAACCTCGTCAATTTAAAAAAAATCTTTTTTCACAACTTTATGATTTTTTTTTGCCTGAACTTTGCACTTTCTTCCCTCCCATTCCTCCCATTTCAGGATGCATTCAATTTACAAACTATAAAAAATTTTTCACACAAACTATGATTTTATTCTTGCAAAATTACACAGCACTGTAAAAATGAATATTAACACTTTGTTGTCTTGGTCAAGATTTTCAAACCAGTTGCGAAATTGCAAGCTTTTGCCCAGTTTGATCCTAAGAAGGTTGAGCTACGAAAGGCACGAGGAAGAAAGGTCAGCTCGGCTCGCTCTTCACCACGACGGTCCGGTACAGCGACCGAATTGCTGCAGACGCTGCACCGATCCGACTGTCAACCTCACGTTCCAACCGTCCCTCACTCGTGAATAAGACCCCATGGTACTTGAACTCCTCCACCTGGGGCAAGACCTCGCTCCACTGTCTGGAATTGATGCCCATTTTTATAAACTTCCCTTGCCATCCATCCCCAAATGTTCTCTATGGGATTAGATCAGGAGAACACGTAGGATGGTCCAAAAGAGTGAGCTTATTGCTCTGCAAGAGGTGCTTTTGTGTAGTGCGGCGTTGTCCATTACCACACAGGCGATATAGCCACCTAACCCCACCAAAACGGGTGCTTAAGGCGTCTTCTTGATCAGGTTAATGGATTTCAGTTGTGAGGGATGCCCGCTGCAACATCTCTACATAGCCAACCGCCGTTTGACGCCCCTGCACAACCCGAAGCTCTGTTGTTCCATTGCAAGATCATGATGGTGCCCCCTACCCCGGTGCCGTGTGGAAAACATCTCAGGTGGGATCTTCTTGTCATGCCAGCAACGGTGGAAGCCTTCAGGACCGTCAAGGTTCATTTTTTTTCTCATCAGAGAATAAAACTCTCTTCCACCTTTCAATGTCCCAAATTCCAAACAAGCAATTATTTGGTGTTGAAAGAGACAAGGCCTTTGAAAAAAAATTTCTTCCCACAGATGCCCTCCGATGGTGATCGGACCGCACACGACACCCGCAACAAGCCTCATTTGGGCCAAAGACGGTCCCATGTCTTAACAAACAGCCAATGGATCCCTCCGGCTCAGGGGCGGTGACACATTTTTGGGTCTACCCCTTGATATTTGTGTTCCATAACCCTCAGGATGCTGGAAAGTTCCCAGTGACTGTCTTGTTGCTTCCAACCTCAGCTTGCTTATCCGGCTTGGTGTTCAGAATTTTGATCCGAAGTGTATAATTGCATTATTTCTAAAAATAACACAAGGTAGTCGTGTAAAACTTTTTTCCACATGATTCTCATATTACCTTCACTTTAAAAATTTCTATCACAGCCACATTTGTTTTCGCTAATTCTGATTATGAATGATGTTCTCGTTTTGGCCTCACTCTGGCACAATGTTTTTCTTTTGTATAACATGACGCCGTTACACATACCTATTATTCTTGTATTGATAGTGTAATTGTATTATTTAAAACATCTTTATTCTGATTATTAAGACTTGATTCTCATGTTACAACTTCTTTCATGTTTTAAAACTTTTATTTTCCTATCTCACCCACAGAATATTCCTGTCGTCTTACTTTGTTATCATATTTCTTTCCTGTAAATGACAACTTTAATCTTGTATAAAAATGGTAGTGTATTTATGACAGTTTTGCGGTGGTAATCCAGTGAAACTAGGCGTTTGTCCTGTCATTTTACGGCTTGATTGTCTGTGATGTACATCCACTTGGTGGGCCGCAGGGGGATGACCTTCGGCCTTATTTGTGTGGTTTAAGCCTTTTCATGCGTTGTAATCCCTCGACCCCCGTTCAACCCTCTGTCACCGCCAAAGTGACCACACGGACGGATCAATAAGCCACCCTGAAAGCCCTCAAGGAGGTCGTGCTCGTGTTTCCCCGTTAATGAATGGCCTGTTGTTTATGTTGTCATGTCAGTCTTTTTCAAGCAGCCACCCCGGAGTATGAAGGGAGCATCTTGGCCGTCAACGGCGCTGGAATTCAGAATGACAAATTATGATGCTGCATGGATCAAGTTGGGACGTTACAGGAAAAAGGGGGATATTTGGGGAAAAAAAAGAGTATAAAGTTGTCTACAGATGGGAATTTGCAAAAGGTCAGGAAAGTGTTACTAGAATAAAAAACAGTCTTGGAGTCCCACTCTATATTGTTAGCACGTTAAGCTAAAAAAAGCAGCAGACTGTGCAGGAGTGGGCCAGTAGGGGGGCGGTTCACTAAGTCGCCAGACGTCCTGGCGCCCGTTCTGCCGGACGCGTACGAACGCGATGTTGGCGCTTGGTGTCTCTGCACTTTGCTCAACGCTCAAATGGCCGCCGCCCCGCCTCCCCCCCCCACTCATCTGTCAGAGGTGAAGAAAAATCCATTAACCTGATCAAAAAGGCGCCCCAAAGTCAAGACGCCATATGCACTCGTTTTAGCGGAGTTGGGTGGCTGTATCGATGTCGCAATGCGCGTGAGCGGGCGGCAGCCAAGGGTGACGCCCGCGACTGTTTCTGCTGCAGAAATGCCTCCGACCGCCGCCCTTTTGGGCCTTAAGGCCTTGCAGGGCCGTCAACACCTTTGCTTTGCTTTGACTATTAGCTTTCCGCGACAACCCAACAAACGCTTCCCATTCAACTTTACGTGTGTGAGCGCACACACCGGATCATTATGGAAACACCAGAAACCGACGCATTTTTTGCCAGAATTTTGCCAAAAAAATGTTCTCTTTTGTATGAAAACACACTTCCGTTAAAAAAGGTTGTAATATTATGAAAAAGGTGCCATTTACGAGCGGCTGGGGGCAGAATTATGAGAACAAAGTTGTAAATCTATCTATTCTGTGAATTGAATATGACAAGAATATGGCTGATTTATTGGCACAATCTAAAAATACAATTTACCAAAAAACTTTAAAGAAGCATCAAACATTCAAAAATGAGCTGTAATGTTACAAAGTCCAAATATTAGGAGAATAAAGTCATAATATTACCAAAATAAAGTCATGATTATGAGAAAAGTTGAAGAATTAAAAAATAAAAATAAACAGCAGAAATTGAAAAAATTGCAGTAACTTTACAAGTAGAAAGTCAAAATGTTAAGTGTCAAAAGTCGCAAATTTACCAGAATACTTTTGTAATATTATGAGTGAAAAACAATGTCATTTGAATTTTTACATTATGGAAAACAAAACAATATCAATTTGTAATTTTTTGAATATTAGGTTGGGGCAAAAATAATATGGGAATAAAGTTAAAATATTCTGGTCCTAATACTACAATTAAATATATAATTTTGGTTTTATAATACATGTTTTTTTTCTTTTTGCTGACGTTTTAAAGTAAAAGATGACAGGAATCACAGTGTTAGAAATAACATTCCAAATATAAAACCTTCCCAGCACTTATCATCCATCCAATTCAGAGACTAATTACTAATTATACAAGTAATGATTGTCATTTCTGTGAAAAAAATAGAATATGGAAGTACATTTGAAAATATGTGACTTTCATGGCTCTCCTAGCCCAAAAGGTTCCCGACGAGTGTTGTAGTGTGACAAAAGTCAAATCCATAATTAGGAAGGAGTATTAGCGCCATATTTGAAACAAATCCGAGTTTTCGACTTTTAAAAGTCATATTTTTTCCTCGCAAATTTCAATGAAAAACATAAGCAAAAAAGTCATAATTGAATGAGAATAAATCTCGTAACATCTAAATATAGTAATGTTCTTTACCAAAGCCAAAGGTCACGCAAACCCTCGCCTTCATAGCTGTTTCGAGCAATGCCTGTTACGACAAAATATTATATTAATCTGAGATTTGTGGAATGAAGTCATGAAAAAACCTCATAAAACCTCATGATATTACGAGAGTGAATACAAATTTAGTTACAAGCATATTATGCCGCAAAACAGAGCAGTTGGTCACAAACAGATCTCACCAGTACCCTCACATGCCTCCCTACCCCCTTTTTTCATAGGCGTCTTAGCCAATGCCTGTAGCCTCAAGTTGCAACTTTTATTCTTGTAAATTTACAACTTTACTCTTGTGGTATTACAAGATTTTTCTCATTCATTATTTACGTCAATATTCTCAAAATTATTTTAATACGCCGTCGTAACAGGCATTGCCTAAGACAGCTACAAAGGCAGGCAGACTTTGTGATCTTTGGCCCGGGTCAGAGGTCATATTACAAGTTCTATTCTGGTAACATTACAACTTTTTTTTACTGTAAAATTAGGACTTTTTTTCTAGTAAAATTACCATTTTTAATCTTGTAAATTTACAACTTTTTTTTTTTTCCCTGACACGTCTCAAGTCTGAAATCTTGAGTAACCAAGTCCCAAGTGAAGTCCCAAGTCAGGACAAGACAGGTCGAATCAAGTCCCAAGTCATTGGCTTGAAATGATGGAATGCTTACAAGTCACGATAAATCAATCATTGTATGTAACAATTATTGGCTTTTCTGCCAATATCCGATATGCCGATATTGTCCAACTCTCAATTTCCGATTCCGCTATCAACTGATACCAATAAGTGTATCGGTACGTCACATACCTCCTGTGGTGGAATGAACACACATTTGTTGTGAAGCTGATGGATACAGCATCAGCAGTTAGCTTCTGGACGCGGCTGTAAACAACATTGTACAACAGCTGAGAAATACATGTGTTTGGGCACTCCCGTTGATGGCTTTCGCCCTGGGAATTGGTAGTACCGAAGTCTTGGTTCCGCTTTCCAGTCATTGCAAATGTTTAATATCTGAAGCTGACATCTGCCCTGCGAGTGACTGGCGACAAATTCCAAAGGTTTCCAGATTCAGGGGCAAACTATGGAAGCCACATAATAACAATACCTTAGTTGAAAACTTTCAACGGGGAGACATTAACTTGAAAATGTTTTCAAGTCATCAGACTAAAGATGGAGCTAAGTCCCAAGTCACTGATGTCAAAATCAAAGTCGAGTTGTATGCCGCTGATGATATTGTCAAGACAAGTCCAAAGTCATCAAACATCTGTAACTCCAGTCCAAGTCCACGCCTCTGGTTGTAACTAAGATAGTCCATCGTAAGGGGAAAAAAGTTGGGGAAACGGCAAGAAGGATGGAGTTGAGTATGAACAAGCCAGATGTATACTAAAACTATCCATCCATCTTCCTCTGCTTATCCAAGGTCGGGTCACGGGGGCAGCAGTCTAAGCAGGGACCCTGCACACTTCCCCCGGCTACACCTCCCCAGGGAGGCGTCCGGGGGGCGTCCTGACCGGATGCCCGAGCCACCTTATCTGCCAATCTTACAAAGCCCGGTCTGTTGCCAGACAACAAAATGGGAAAGTAACATACAAAAGACGAGGGAACTCCTTGCACCAGCCAAAGGCTCCACGCCGTGCCCTGTTTGCCCCCGCGCCCTCGGGGCATTTGGAGCATGTGTCCCACGCGTGGGCTGGCTGAGAGGCGGACAGGCGAGGTGTCACCTGCCCCTCTTCCCCCTGGCTCCCCTGACCCCCAGCGCGGAAGCGTGCCCAGTGATGCTCCACGGAGGGCGGGGAAGTGTGGCGGGGACCGCGGCTTCCAAAGCGGTGATTGGACACCCTGGAACACCCTGGAAACCCGAGGCCTTGGCGCAACTGCTTCTAGGTTTTGTGGTTGCAACTCAGCAATACAGTTGTTATTATTATGATTATGATTACATTTAGAAATGAATTCACGCAAATGTCATTTTAGAAAACCGTTCATTTTATTGTGAAATTCCAAAGACAAAATATTGTTTGTAATTAGTATTACTGTCAAAGCGTATAAATACAATAACAAGGAAAGGATATTTAAAAAAGTACATTCATTCATAGATTTGAAAAGTGAAAAAAAAAAGTGTCACATGCTTGTTTCAATTTTTTTTGCTTACAAAAGTCATCCACGTCCATCAAAAAGTCCAAAATATTTAGCCGTGTTGGAGAAGTAGATGTGTGGGTTGTGGTACCAGACGGGAAAGCCCACCGGTACCAGACATCCAACCTGGAGGTGGCGACTCCCTTTGGAGAGGACGTTTTCCACCCCCGCCGCATCCGCCGTGGACACGGACAGCTGCCTCTTGAGTTTGTTGCGTCGGTTCTGAAACCAAATCTTGACTTGGGTCTCGGTGAGTTGCAGCCCCCGGGCTAGCCCCGCTCGCTCTGAGCTGCTCAGGTAGCGCTTCACCTCAAACGTGGTCTCCAGCTGGAAGATCTGCCTCTTAGAGAAGATGGTGCGCGTCTTCTTCCTGCTTGGTGGTGATGTTGGGAGTCCTGGTTCTGACGTTCCCGGGTCTGCATTTGGTTTGCTTGGTGCTACGGATACCAAAATGCCCATCATGGTTTACTATTATTAGTAGTAGAGTTATAAATAGCTGTATATTGAAATAGAGGAATAAATAGACATACATGCATGAATAGTATTATTATTGCTATTTCTCATACACTTTTGGCAGATTTGTTTATTTGCATGTGCAGGGGTGTCCAAACATTTTTCCAGCCAGGGCCGCGTCGTGAAAAATGAAAAATATGTGAAAAATTACTAATAACTGTTACTAATATTAACTTGATTTAAGCACCCTTTGCCCACCCCTCCCATTTTTATTGTTTTTTCCCTTCTAACATACTGTATATATATATTTCTGTAATACTTTATTCCTTTGTTTTTACAATATTATAACTTTTTCCTCAACCTAACTATCCAGAAATGACAGCTTGATTTTGTTTCTCGCTGTCATTTAATTTGTTTTTAAATGTTATTACCGTGTTATTAAATGTTGTTCATGTTATTTTATGTTATTAAAAAATAAAGATTGTGTATTTTTTTCTTAATATTTCAACTTTGTGCTACTAAAATGAAAGGCGTATTCTTTTCTTGTAAAATTGCATCTTGTTTCTTAATATTTGGACTTTCTCCCCCTCTTTTCTGCTGTTGTGTTTGCTATTAGGTATGTATATGTGCCGTTTCAACTTTCTTTTTGTCAGTTTTAAATTGTTTTATCACTTTATTCTCTGAATATTTTTATTCTTTATCCTCGTAATATTGGAACTTTTTTCACAACCAATTTTTTTTTGTATAATAATACTACAACTACAAAAGAAACGTCTTTTATCTTTAAATATTTCAACTTCCTGCTACTAAAATGGTCATTAAATCACAACTTCCTATTGTTGCATTAAAAGAACCATTTTTTCTTTATTCTTGTCAAATTGCTACTAATTTTTGCAGGTTTTTAAGAAGGTTTTCGTGTCGTGTTATATATTTAGAAGGTGCCGCGGGCCAGTAAAAAAAAAACACAGCCACGCCAGAATTGGACCTCTGGCCGCACTTTGGACACCCCTGGTATTTGCTTTCTTTTATCTTTATTTTAAAATGGTCAGTTTTACTGACAAATACACCTGATGATAGATGGTGAATAAAGAATGTGAATATTATACATATATTATATGATGTTTATGAAATCTATCATCAGCACATAGAAAAATAGAAAATGCATGCAAAGTTATGAATCTAATTTTTCGTTTAGATATTTTATTTGATTGTATTGACTTTGTATGTATTAGTCATACAGTATTTGGATACTTAAGTGGATTATATTTTTAATTTTCCTCATACATGTGTGTATATTTCACATTGACAGTAGTAATACAATAAAATACTGTAAGTAACTGTAATGCTGATTATGATCAAATGTTACTCGCGCTTCAACAAAAGAACTCTTATCACTGAAAGCACTTTGTTTTGATGAAAATGAAAATTGTGAGTAGTGTATTTGACTTCATGTGCTTTTTACTATTTTGATTTGTTAAGCGTATGAATAAACAGATGGGTAGTCGTTCATATGTTTACCTAAGTTATTGTTAAGTAATGAATTGAAAAAAGGCAATATTAGATAAATATTTCAACAAATGTTTTTTGTGCTTTTATTCATTTAAGTAATATCAAATATGAATAACATTCATTAAAAGTCTACAACACAAGGGAAAAACTAGAGATTTTTGGGGGGGGGGGCGGGGGGATAGGCAACTAAAGGGGACAGAAAAATCACAAAAATGGGTGCATGGAATAAAGTAACAAGAAAAACTAAACAAAAAGGGGACTTACTCGGTTGGGACGGAGCAACAAGGCACTCAGAGGACAGGGCAAGTGACAAACAACACCAATAACTTGTTATTATTATTGTATTGCTGACCTGTTTCCTGGTATACGCTGTAGTTCCTCCTTTGGACGTCCCACATGTCCTCACCAAAGCACGTCCCATCATCCCTTTTTTCCGCCTCAGAGTCTTCCGGAAAGTGGCACTTCTTCTCTCTCGGCTTCCTCTCCTGCCTCAAGTTGAGGATGCTGTCGATGGTGAAGTTAAGGGACGCAGACCTGCTCTGTTTGTTTGCCATCCTCCGTGAAAAAGTACACTTGGCCGCAGGTCTGGTAATGGTGACGATGCGAGCTGCATGGCGCCTGGACTGCAACTACAGAGCGCGCTACATGGCGGATGTGTGTTTGTTTTTGCATGACCAACTGCAGGCCATCTAGTGATTTTGTGGGCAGGGCTTAAGGCTCCATNAGCTTGTTTCCGGTGAACGTTGGCCTCCGCCAAGGCTGCCCTTTGTCACCGATTCTGTTCATAATCTTCATGGACAGAATTTCTAGGCGCAGTCAAGGTGTTGAGGGAGTCCAGCTTGGTGACCTTAGGATCTCGTCTCTGCTATTTGCAGACGATGTGGTCCTTATGGCCTCATCAGGCTGTGACCTTCAGCGTTTACTGGAGCGGTTTGCAGCTGAGTGTGAAGCTTCTGGGATGAGACTCAGCACCTCCAAATCCGAGGCCATGGTTCTCAGTCGGAAACGGGTGGACTGTACCCTCCGGGTTGGGAGTGAGGTCTTGCCTCAGGTGGAGGAGTTCAAGTATCTCGGGTTCTTGTTCACGAGTGAGGGAAGGTTGGAGCGTGAGATCGACAGACGGATCGGTGCAGCGTCTGCAGTAATGCGGTCGCTGTACCGGACCGTCGTGGTGAAGAGAGAGCTGAGCCGGAAGGCAAAGCTCTCTGTTTACCGATCGATCTACGTTCCCACCCTCACCTATGGTCATGAGTTATGGGTCATGACCAAAAGAATGAGATCGCGGATACAAGCGGCGGAAATGAGTTTCCTTCGTAGGGTGGCTGGACTCACCCTAAGAGATAGGGTGAGGATCTCGGCCATCCGGGAGGAGCTTAGAGTAGAGCCGCTGCTCCTTCACATTGAGAGGAGCCAGATGAGGTGGCTCGGGCATCTAGTCCGGATGCCTCCCGGGCGCCTCCCTAGTGAGGTGTTTCGGGCATGCCCAGCCGGGAGAAGACCCCGGGGAAGACCTAGGACACGCTGGAGGGACTATGTCTCACAGCTGGCCTGGGAACGCCTTGGTGTCCTCCCGGTGGAGCTGGAAGAGGTCGCCGGAGACCGGGAAGTCTGGACTTCCCTACTGAAACTGCTGCCCCCGCGACCCGGACCCGGATAGGCGGAGGAAAATGGAAAGGAATAAAAAATGTTATACAGTGTATATATAATGGATCCAAATACATATAATTTTTACTAATATGAAGGGCACTTAAAATGCATTCAAAAAAACATTTCACTTATCCTTAATTATTCTTTTTTTCCCTCCCCCTCGTATGACAACTTTAAATAATGTACTAGTAATGTTCTTGGGCACCATGGGCACAAAACAAAAAATGTATACATTTACCACACTGGACAGAGCACAGCTGGAGGTAGCAGGGATGAAGATGCTGAGGTTCTCTTTGGGTGTGACCAGGATGGACAGGATCAGGAATGAGCACATCAGAGGGATGTTAGAGGTTTTGGAGGTAAAGTCAGAGAGGCCAGACTGATTTGTATTTCTATGCGCGAGTGCATTTTTTGATTCTCCTGCTGTTGCCAAGCTTAAACATGTTTTGTCAAAGACGTCTTGAGTAACATGACATTAAATAGCAAACAGTAATGTTTTTTTATTTCAACAAATGTGCACCGTTCATCATATTTTAGTCAATTTGTGAATTAGAACAAAGGTCGCGAAAATTGACTGGGTTTGCAAAGTGTGCAATTAATGTGCGATTGATTGGGGACCAGTCCAGGGGGTGTACCCCGCCTCTCGCCCAAAGCCGGCTGGGATAGGCTCCAGCATACCCGCGACCCTAATGAGGATAAGCGGCATAGAAAATGGATGGATGAAGGAACATTGAATCCCATGGTCTGGAACCAAGTAGTCATTATAAATGAGGGACGGCTGTATTTTGTTTGTGTTTTGTATCTTGTTGGTAGAAAAGTGTCCTTTTGAGTGCAGTGTAGCGATTTGGTGACAAACTTCTGGTGAGTTCCATGGCTGCTGAAGCAAAAAGAAGACGCTATTTCAGTTTGGTTAAGGAAATGTCATCAGATACTTCTTAGTCCAGTTTATTTACGTATTTTGTCCAAACTGAAGAACGTTTGTGTTCTCACCTTGTAATCAAAGCACGTGCCCTTCTTTCTCCAGGAAAATGTGGATACTTTGTTGTAAATGTCCGATCCCCTCTTGGTGAGCCTGGGTATAAAATCCTCCATCTTGGCAGCCAAATTCATTCATTCGTTCAGCAGGGCATAAAAATATTTTGCACTTGACTCGTCTTGAACTAGCTCTAGCCAGCTCTGCTGTACTTTGGGAAAAAATATCAAAAAACGCTGGCTTTTCCCGACCGACCTTCCGCTTCACGTACGCCCGCTGTAGGACGTTTCTGTTTATTTTATTGTCTGAACAGCAAGAAGTCTTAACATTATTCTCAAAATCTGAGATACATTGCCTGAAACAGCTTTAAAAACCGGGGACTGTGTGACCTTTGGCTTTGGTCAAAGGTCATGTGTCTTGTAAAATATATCCGTTTTTTTATGTGGCCCTCATACTGATACTTCCTTTTGAGCAATTGACGCTGTAATTTACTTTTTTTAAAACTTTGTAAATAATCCTTGGCACAACTGCCCAATCCCCCCCCCCCTAACCCTAATGGTTTGATCCCTGGTAGGGGTGCAATAGCGCCTGCAGAGGGCGGCTCTGCCACACATACTAACTTACTAACAATAAGTTACTAACAATATAAAAACACTAACAATATAAAAGTAGTTTCAGTTTTAATCCACTGTTTAAAACTACTTTAAAATTGGTAATTTATCATGAGCGTTTGGTGTGGGCCCCCCACCCTTCTCAGGCAATGGACGAGTTCCGGTTTTTTGCGCACGTGCGCCCTGATTCCAGACCCGGAAGGGAAGTTAAAGAAGCTTCTTGGCGCCGAGAAAAGGAGACGTGAGGAAAACAAGCTGTCTTGTTTTAAACACTCAAACTACCGAAGGTGTCAAACTTTTCCGCGGACACACGACCACCACAGCAGCACCGCTGCCGCCGGTGTCTGCCGAGGGGGAAGCACTGCCCGACGTGAAGCTAACAGCGCCCCCTGCCATCACAAAGATGTGAGTATTAACGCGGGGAGCTAAACTACATTCATTCGGAGTTCAAAAACAAGGGAAAGTGGCCTAAATTACACATGTTGTAAAAAAAAAAAACCAACCTGTATTTATATAATTATATCATTTAATTTGCTTGTTTAATTGAATTTAATGCAATTAATTTAGGTTCCCAAAGTGGGGTACGCCAATTGTGATGGGGGTTATGTGAATAAACACTAAAAACAATTAGCGCCCAAAACTCTCGAATACGAGTGCGCTTGAACGCCTCACGGCGCAAGGGAAAACTTGAATGTGAAAATGTAACCACGCAAAATACGCATTTAGACCCGAAATTACTATAAAATTCATTAACCAATGAATAATGTTCAGTATTGTAAGTTAAATAATAAAAAATGGTTTGTTTTTTATAAGTGTGCAGGAGTATGGGGGCTTCGGGTCAAACGTCTGAAGGGGTACGCCGCTGTAAAAAGCTTGTGAACCCCACAACCATTGTGATTGTAGTATTGTACATCTGCCACTAGATGGCAGCAATTGACAAATGTAGTATTGTGTTGGCTGGCAAGGCCCCCAGTAACACTAAGTATGACACTGCATACAAAAATGTCCATCCATCCATTTTCTTCCGCTTATCCGAGGTCGGGTCGCGGGGGCAGCAACCTAAGCAGGGAAGCCCGGGCTTCCCTATCCCCGGCCACTTCAAATAGCTCTTCCCAGCGGATGCCGGGGCGTTCCCAGGCAAGCTGAGAGACATAGTCTCTCCAACGTGTCCTGGGTCTGCATCACTGCAGACGCTGCACCAATCCATCTGTCCATCTCACGTTCCATTCTTCATACAAAAATGTTTTAATAATAATAATGAATTACTCCTGTTATGCGCGTTATCAAACCCTCTCAAAGCGCTACACTGGGGTCATCATTATTCATTCACACCACACTTGGTGATGGTAGGCCACCACACCGGCGTGAAGTTAGTTGGACGTTGGATATTCGTTTCTGTCAATGTGAATTTCCCATTGGCAGATTGCTATTCGGCTCCGTAGCCATCGCGGTCGTCCTTCCTCACCCTGCCCGGACTCCTCTCCCATGGTCGGGCAAGGTCGCACGGGAAGTGGCGCTCTAAACGCTAGCTGTGTTTCTAGGGCGCGTCAATAAATTACTGTTTTGATGAAGAACGTCTGTTGATCTACTGTATAATTGATCTATAACTATGTTAAATAATTAGCCCTGCCCTGAAAGTATTTTTGCTCGCCCCCTTTTTTTCTCCTTTATTGAATTGTAAATGAATGTTTAACAGTATAAAAATATATATATTTAGTTTAACAGCTTGCAGGTCATGTGGCCTAGGAACACTTCCCGGTCATGTGAGAAAGGTACTTGAAACCACTTTAGATAAGTAGTACTAGTCTAGTAGTGTGATGCACACCTTTGGTCAATTTTATAGGACAGTATGTCAATTTTTAATATCACAAATCAGGATTTATTTTCTGTTTGAGCAAACTGAAATGTGCCTAAATGCCCCCAAACGCAAGCTGATCTATAACTGTGCGTGTGTGATGGATTCTTAGTGTGCTTGTGTAGCTGCAGCAAGGCTGATCCTCATGCACTCCAGCAAGTGGTGAAAACAGCAGCTGTGATCATTCCGACATTTTCAGAGAGGAGTACCATGTTCACCACCCACTGTTACTCTGTTTCTGTAGTCGTCCTACCACGCTCAACTTTTTCTTTGTCCATTTTAGTTTCATACGATTTTTTAATGATTTTTTTACGTGTTCCTTTTGTAATAGCTCCTGGGTCATGTGACCTAGGAACCCAAACCACTTTATATTAGTAGCCCAATATTTGTCCTACCACGCACGCCTTTTTGTTTGTCCATTTTCAATTTTTGTTTCAGAATACTTTTAACTTCACACAATCCAGTTTTAGTTAAAGTTGTCTGGCATCACCCTATTTATTCTATTATTAACTGTGCTTTCAATGTTGTTTTTCAGTAAAATGGTGATCCAATTATTGTTTACCTGGGATATTAACATGTGACAAGAATTGTTTTTTGTGGATAAGCTGTATGGTGACATCAGGGTCATCACAAGACATTCATACTGTCAACTATGGTATAGCTACTGTAAAAAATAATACAGTAATATGGAAGTGGCAGTTTGCTGGGCATTATTGGAGGAGTAAATGAAGGTTTTCAGCACCTAAACATACCTCAGTATTCACAATGTCAGTGAGTGAAGTGTGGATGTTTTTTTTCATCAAAACTGAACAGCTACTTGTCGATGTCCTAGCAGAAAATGTAGTAATTCCATCCATCCATCCATTTTCTTCCGCTTATCCGAGGTCGGGTCGCGGGGGCAGCAGAGCCTAAGCAGGGAAGCCCAGACTTCCCTCTCCTCGGCCACTTCATCCAGCTCTTTCCGGCGGATGCCAAGGCGTTTCCAGGCCAGCTGAAAGACATAGTCTCTCCAGCGTGTCCTCGGTCTTCCCCGAGGCCTCCTACCGGTTGGCCGTGCCCTGAACACCTCCCCAGGGAGGCGTCCGGGAGGCATCCTAACCAGATTCCCGAGCCACCTCATCTGGCTCCTCTCAATGCGGAGGAGCAGCGGTTCTACTCCGAGTCTCTCCCGGATGACAGTGCTTCTCTGCCGCTTGTACCCGCGATCTTGTCCTTTCCTGTCACTACCCAAAGCTCATGACCATAGGTGAGGGTAGGAACGTAGATCGACCGGTAAATCGAGAGCTTTGCCTTTCGGCTCAGCTCTCTTTTCACCACGACAGACCAATCCGCCGTTCTGTCTGTGGTCTGTCAGTTACAATATCCAGGACCCAATTGCAGGTGGAGGAGCTCAGTCCAAGTGTGTGAAGTTTTGGGAAGGTAGCGCTTAGACACAATGACAATCTTCTGTCACACTGCTGCACCACACCTTACTGTCAAAACACACATGGGTGTACAAAGTGTGTTGCAGGGGTCATCTGTGGAATCTGGCTTGTTGCTGAAAAAAATAAAGTGGAAAACACAGCAAAAAGGCATAATGTAACTAGAAAAAAATAAAATGTTGATGATTTGTCCATATATGTATATGTGCAAGTTCTCCCCGTGCGTGCGTGGGTTTTCTCCGGGTACTCCGGTTTCCTCCCACATTCCAAAAACATGCATGTTAGCTTAATTGGCGACTCTAACTTGTCCATTAGAGTGTGAATGTTTGTTTGTTTCCAGTCCAGGGTGTACCCCGCCTCCCGCCCAAAGCCAGCTGGGATAGGCTTCAGCATACCCGCGACCCTAATGATGATAAGCGGTATAGAAAATGGATGGATGTAAAACGTATGTATAGGTTTTTGATTATTATTTTTAAAATTATAATTATCACAGGAAATGTAGGACATGGAATACTACGGTATTACATTGGTTTGTGGCCAGTGGACTCACAGGGAACCATCACCCCAGAAAAGTGGTCTACCATTAGTTGGGATCTTTTTGGAGAATCCGACCAACTTCTTGAGAAATGGTTAAAAATCCCGAGGGATGTTAAAAGAGAAGGTAATGTTTTAGACTGTTCTTTATATAAATAATGTGTTTATGGTAATTGGGCTTTATTATAAACCGAGTGCAACTCTGAGGAGTATTCAGACATATGATTGACACCATTCCCAGGTTTTTTTTTCAATGTTTACGTGTATAGTTTTTCTTATTTTTCCTTTGTTTTTGTACTTATTAGCATAATGTCAGACAGCAGCTGATAGAGACAAGCAAAGTCCAGCCCAATGTAGTTTTTTCTAACCTATCCTAAAACCAACTGCAGATTTACAAAGTATGCAACCAACTAAAACAATTCCCATGAAATACCAATGGTAGTGATAACTTCCAATAGAAAGTACTCATAGTCATTATAGCTTTGTGTTTTGCAATTTCCATCATTACGGCACTATTGTTTTTTAGGAATAAAAAACAATCCCTCTAATTTTTACATAAGACAATGGTTTGTCTATTCAGGGGGATGTTTGGAGGGAAAACAAAATATAAAGGATTTACCTTTTACCAAATTGTATTACTCCAGGAAGGGAAAATCGCATCGATGAAGAAAGGCAGACAAAGAGACAAAGAACAGAGCCACCTAAGCCACATCTGCCACCCTCACCACAGCCACATCTGCCAGCTTCACCACAGCCATACTTGCCACCTTCACCACAGCCACATCTGCCAGCTTCACCACAGCCATACTTGTCAGCCCCACCAGAGTGACCTGAGCCCCCCTCACCACAGCCATATTTGCCACCCTCACCACAGCCACATCTGCCAGCTTCACCACAGCCATACTTGTCAGCCCCACCAGAGTGGCCTGAGGCCCCCTCATCAGAGTTGCCTAACATCACCGCAATCATCTGACCCACCTCCTTCAATTTTTCCACAGCAAGACATTTCAAAAGATGGAAACACAAATATTTGACTTTGTAATGCAGGACCGGCTTTCTTTACATTTTTCATTACCAAAGAGCAGTGGACCAAAATAAAACCTACATATGGGACAAACAAGCTGAGAGCCCCCATGGACAGATATATTTTATGATAAATTTGTTAAAACAAACCCATGCTGTCCTTTGTCTTTCAAATAACAACATGTCCAAAACATTTGACAGCTGTAAAGCTTTCTTTCTTTCAAAGAAAATGTAAACCAACATCTTCTTTTAAAACAAATAGCTTTTAAGGTGACACGAATTGGCGAGGTAACACCTTAAAAAGCCCCTCCGTGAATCACCACCTTATCGGGGTGGAGGGGTTTGAGTGCCCGAGTGATCCTTGGAGCTATGTTGTCGGGGGCTTTATGCCCCTGGTAGGGTCTCCTAAGGCAAACAAGTTCTAGGTGACGGGCCAGACTAAGAGTGACTCAGAAGAACGTGATTATGAAGAACGATAAAAGGAGTGACCGCACCTCGCCCGGGCGTGGGATGCTGGGGCCTCAACCCTGGAGCCAGGCCTGGGGGAAGGGCTCGCAGGCGAGCGCCTGGTGGCCAGGCGTTCACCTGTGGGGCCTGGCCGGGCCTAGCCCGAAGAAGCCACACGGGACCCACCACCTGTAGGGGCAAGCATAAGGGTCCAGTGCAATGCAATTTGGGCAGTGTTCGAGGACGGGTACCCGGGCCTTCTTGGAGTCTATCAGAGGGGTTCTGGAGAGCACCCCAGCTGATGACTCCATAGTTCTACTGGGAGGTTCAACGCCCATGTGGGCAATGACAGTATGACTTGGAGGGGCGTGGTTGGGAGGAACGGCCTCCCTGACCTGAACCCGTGCGGGGTGTTGTTGCTGGACTTCTGTGCGAATCACAGTTTGTCCATAACAAACACCATGTTCGAACATAAGGATGTCCATAAGTGCACTTGGCACCAGGACACCCTAGGTCGCAGGTCTATGATTGACTTTGTGGTCGTATCATCAGACCTGCGTCCGCATGTTCTGGACACGCGGGTGAAGAGCTGAGAAGGGCTGAGCTGTCAACTGACCACCACCTGGTGATGAGTTGGATTAGATGGCAGGGAAGGATGCCGGACAAACCTTGTAGACCCAAACGCGTAGTCAGGGTGTGCTGGGAATGTCTGGCAGAGTCTCCCATTCGTCGAGTCTTCAACTCTCATCTCCGGCAGAGGTTTGCCTGCATGTCGAGGGAGGACCGGGATATTGACTCCAAATGGGCCGTATTCCGTGCCTCCATTGTTGAGGCAGCCAGCCGTGGTTGCGGACCCAAGGTGGTCGGTGCCAGTCGTGGTGGCAAGCCCCGAACCCGATGGTGGACACCGGGGGTTAGGGCTGCTGTCAAGCTGAAGAAGGAGTCCTATCAAGCATGGATGGCTTGCGGGACTCACGAAGCAGCTGACAGGTACCGGCAGGCCAAGCGGCACGCGGCTTCAGCGGTGGTCGAGGCAAAAACTCGGGTGTGGGAGGAGTTCGGTGAGGCTATGGAGCACGACTTTCGGTCGGCCTCGAAGAGGTTCTGGCAAACCGTCCGACACCTCAGAAAGGGGAAGCAGCCCCCAGTTCACACTGTTTACAGTGCGGACGGGGGCTTGCTGACCACGACTGTGGATATAGTTGGTCGGTGGAAGGAATACTTCGAGGCCCTTCTCAATCCCACTGACATGCCTTCCATAGAGGAAGCAGAGTCTGAGGATACGTACGTGGACAGTTCTATCACCGTGGCTGAGGTAATTGGGGTAGTCAAATCACTCCCCAGTGGCAAGGCTCCGGGGGTAGACGAGTTCCGCTCAGAATTTCTCAAGGCTCTGGATGTTGGAGGACTGTGTTGGTTGACACGCCTCTACAACATTGCATGGAAGTCAGGAACAGTACCTCTGGACTGGCAGACCGGGGTGGTGGTCCCCATTTTTAAAAAGGGTGACCGGAGGGTGTGTTCCAACTATAGGGGGATCACACTCCTCAGCCTTCCTGGGAAAGTCTACTCCAGGGTGCTGGAGAGAAGGGTACGACCGTTAGTCGAACCTCGGTTAGAGGAGCTGCAATGTGGTTTTCGTCCCGGTCGCGGAACACTGGACCAGCTCTACACCCTTGCAAGGGTACTCGAGGGTATGTGGGAGTTTGCCCAACCAGTCTACATGTGCTTTGTAGACCTGGAAAAGGCATTCGACCGTGTCCCTCGTGGTGTCCTGTGGGGGGTGCTCCGGGAGTACGGGATTGATGGTCCGCTTCTACGTGCCATTCGGTCCTTGTACAATCGAAGCAGGAGCCTGGTTCGCATTGCCAGCAGTAAGTCGAGCTTGTTTCCGGTGAACGTTGGCCTCCGCCAAGGCTGCCCTTTGTCACCGATTCTGTTCATAATCTTCATGGACAGAATTTCTAGGCGCAGTCAAGGTGTTGAGGGAGTCCAGCTTGGTGACCTTAGGATCTCGTCTCTGCTATTTGCAGACGATGTGGTCCTTATGGCCTCATCAGGCTGTGACCTTCAGCGTTTACTGGAGCGGTTTGCAGCTGAGTGTGAAGCTTCTGGGATGAGACTCAGCACCTCCAAATCCGAGGCCATGGTTCTCAGTCGGAAACGGGTGGACTGTACCCTCCGGGTTGGGAGTGAGGTCTTGCCTCAGGTGGAGGAGTTCAAGTATCTCGGGTTCTTGTTCACGAGTGAGGGAAGGTTGGAGCGTGAGATCGACAGACGGATCGGTGCAGCATCTGCAGTAATGCGGTCGCTGTACCGGACCGTCGTGGTGAAGAGAGAGCTGAGCCGGAAGGCAAAGCTCTCTGTTTACCGATCGATCTACGTTCCCACCCTCACCTATGGTCATGAGTTATGGGTCATGACCGAAAGAATGAGATCGCGGATACAAGCGGCGGAAATGAGTTTCCTTCGTAGGGTGGCTGGACTCACCCTAAGAGATAGGGTGAGGAGCTCGGCCATCCGGGAGGAGCTCAGAGTAGAGCCGCTGCTCCTTCACATCGAGAGGAGCCAGTTGAGGTGGCTCGGGCATCTAGTCCGGATGCCTCCCGGGCGCCTCCCTGGTGAGGTGTTTCGGGCATGCCCAGTCGGGAGAAGGCCCCCGGGAAGACCTAGGACACGCTGGAGGGACTATGTCTCACAGCTGGCCTGGGAACGCCTTGGTGTCCTCCCGGTGGAGCTGGAAAAGGTCGCCGGAGACCGGGAAGTCTGGACTTCCCTACTGAAACTGCTGCCCCTGCGACCCAGACCCAGAAAAAAAGAAGCAGAAGAAAATGGAATGGAAACACCTTAAAAAAAAGAGAGGAAATTTTGACCGGCAAAGTATAGCAGAAGAGGAGCAATTGCGAAAGCCGTGAGACAAGGGCTAAGCAATTATTTCTATTCAGAGCTCCTACAAACACCCAAAGAAGAGATTATAGCAGGGAACATTACCAAAAGCCTGACTAAGGATGTTTTGAAAACTATCAGCGCAGAAGTCAGACGTGCTTAACAGGTTGCATAATCATCTGCTGCTTGAGCACCCAAAAAATACCCGACTTCAAAAGGTTATGTGACTAATTTACAGATAAAGCCACTGGCAATACAGCTACAAACAGAACCTGGACTCCCAATATTGGCTGCGCATTGCAAAAACAAAAGGGTAACCCTGCATTTGGATGCAGCTGGTGGCGTTATCCACAAAATACCCAAAGCGAAGCGCATTCTGTATTATGCTCTGGTATTACCAGGCATGGGGGAAAAAACAAAAACTTCCCAGTTTCTGAGCTGATAACAAACAACCACACCATCCCATCCATAACTCATTGGCTCCTGAATTTTAAAAGACAGCTGTCACTCATTACAAAAAGCAAAATCAGTCAAGTGGAGACAGACTCCAGTTGGGCACTCATAAATAGCGCACTACATAGCTTTAATAAAGAGGATGTCTCCACTTACATCAGAAGAGCGTACGCCATTGCCCATCAAGATGGGCCTTATCAACCATTCACAGTTCTCCATCTCTGTGCTGCCCATGTTATAGAAGCGGTCAGCCGGGCTGTTGGCAGCGAAGCTAAATGCAGAGCTACCAAGGAATATGCAACGTACTGTTTTGCTGCTCTACAAAACAGTACAAGCATGGAAACGCCACTGGACATGTTTTACCATATTTGTGTCCTCTTCCTTTGCAAAAGAGACAACAACTTACTCGTGGGAAGCCTGAAGCATCTGGAAAAGTCCATGAAGCTCCAGAAAGCTGACTCCGTGACAGAAAGCTGTGAGAAGGAAGATCGTGGATCAAAAAACCACAAGGTTGTGGACGAGTCACCCTTCCCTACAGCCCTTTAACAGAAAAAAGAAATCAAGCTAAATGTGGCATCTCATATGAATCAAAAACCGGCTAAGCAATCGCATGCTTGTGCCTAAGTGTCGTGTAAGTTCTGCTGAGGAAATACATGGGCCTCTTTCCTCTCTGGAGTGGAATTCTACTTGGAGACCTGAAACGATATGATGATGTACACACAATAACTCAAACATCAAAAACCAGTGACCTACAGTGGACTACATAGACCTACTGTACAGGTCCGATGGCTCTCATTAAACACCAAAGGACGATCACCAAGCGGCCTGGAACAAGCGCAGCGGTTCTGCTGCAACGACCAAGTCTTAAGTATTTCAACCCCCCCAAAGGACTGCCAAAACCCGAGAGCGTAACCCAGGTAAACATTATTCCATGCAAGTCAATGTTGTTATATCTTGTATTACATTATAATTGGCATTTCATTGTAACAGTGTGCACATCACCTTCAATATGATATTCATCACAGCACTACGTCCATTTATGTTTTACAGTTAACTTTATTGTGGACAAAAAAAAAAAAGGACACCGAGATTGTTGTGGCAGCCATCCCTTCCCAAAATATACATAGTATCCTTATTCAGCAGTGTGAGCTCCAGACACTCACAAATGGCTGGTTGGAGAGTTGTGTTTGTGTGTACTTACATGTACTGTATGTACTGTAGATGTGCATATTTACTGTATATATTTTATAGCTTGACATGGCAAGTTATGATGGAGTTCTTGCAGCTGTCAATGTCAACAGCAATCACTGGAATTTGCTGGTTTGTGATTCTTTCAATAATACAGAAGACTCTGCATCACAACATTATCTGATATTAATAAACTGCCTTTTTGTTGCAGGTTGTCCATGTGGAAAAAAGAACAGTGTACCTGATGGACCCAAGCAGAAACGCTGGAGAAAAGACGTCTTCAACCAGGGCTGCCAAAAAACTGAATAAATCATACTTATGTTTATAACTGAGGATGGCCCATCCACCCATTTTCTCCCGCTTATCCGAGGTCAAGTCGCGGGGGCAGCAACCTAAGCAGGGAAACCCAGACTTCCCTCTCCCAGGCTACATCGTCTAGCTCTTCCCAGCGAATGCCGAGGCGTTCCCAGCCACCTCATCTGGCTCCTCGCAATGTGGAGGAGCAGCGGTTCTACTCTTGAGTCTCTCCCGGATGACAGTGCTTCTCACCCTATCTCTAAGGGAGAGCCCAGCCACCCTGCAGAGAAAACTCATTTCGGCCGCTTGTACCCGCGATCTTGTCCTTTCGGGCACTACCCAAAACTCATGACCATAGGTGATGGTAGGAACGTAGATCGACCGGTAAATCAAGAGCTTTGCTTTTTGGCTCAGCTCTCTCTCTACCACGACAGAGTGCAGAGTCCGCATCACTGCAGAAGCTGCATCAATCCGCCCGTCCATCTCGCGGTCCTCCCTGAGTTAGTTTAGAGGAGTTTGCGTGTCCCAATGATCCTAGGAGTTAAGTTGTCGGGGGCTGTCATGCCCCTGGTAGGGTCACCCATGACAAACAGGTCCTAGGGGAGGGACCAGACAGAGTGTTTCAATAGACCCCAATGATACACAATAACAATAGACTTTGTTTTCCCTCGCCCGGACGCGGGTCACCGGGGCCCCCCTCTGGAGCCAGGCCTGGAGGTGGGGCACGATGGCGAGCGTCTGATGGCCGGGCCTGCACCCATGGGGCCCGGACGGGTACAGCCCGAAAAGGTAACGCGGGTCCCCCCTCCCGTGAGCTCACTGCTCGTAGGAGGGGCCAAAGGGGTCGGGTGGAAAGAGAACTGTGTGGCGGCCGGAAGTCAGAGGCCTTGGCGGTCCGATCCTCGGCTACAGAAGCATAAAAATGTAAATTTGGTAAATTTCAGTATTGGGGTTTTCCTTATAATGAAAACCGATTAAAAAAAAAAAACTGCTATATAGGCCTACAGGCTCCAGTACTGGCGGGGCCATCCAGTGCAAAAACATAATCACTGCTTGTGTTGTAATTTTTAATACAACAACCGGCATGGGTTGTATTGCCAAAAGTTGGGCAATTTAACCTTCATGGAGCAAATAGGACTGACGTTAGCTTATAACAGACCCGTTATGGCCTCGTTGCTGTTATTGTTGTCAGTCGACATATTTAAATATTTTTACATATTCCCAACAAGACCGGAATTGAGGTAGTCAACACTTTCACCCCATGACAGGAGAGATGTGATGTTATACATACCAGTATACCTCTCAGTGGAAATCGGAATTAGAACTTGACAGTTGAACGATATCGGCATATTAGATAGCAGCAAAAAAGCCAATCTCGGACATCCCAGCTTATAACTGACATTTTTGTAAAACATAAAATACTCAATGTATTTCCAGGAAATACCTGCACATGCCAAGAATGCGTCATAACACCAAAGACTGGATTCACATTGATTGGGAAGGCGGGGTGTCGAAACATTCCCTGCAAAGGTATGGAAGCAGCTGTGGCGTCATGTTTAATATATGTATTAATAAAATACAACTGGGCACAGTTTTAATATAAACATGTTCTATTAACAAATGTATGTCTAGATGGCAAAAGAAATCTTAGACGTTTCCAAAGATCCCCAACATTAAGTTTTCCACAACAACAGGCAGTATGAGAAAAGGAAAGAAAACAATGGCACTCGACCTTCTGCAGGGATCAGGTAGTTAATAAGTAATAAAAAGGACACATTTTGAATACATTATTGAAACTGTAACGACTTTGTAGTTTTCCCAAATGGATTCCTGGTTGCCCTGCGATTGACTGGCGACCAATCCAGGGTGTACACCGCCTCCCGCCCAAAGTCAGCTGGGATAGGCTTCAGCATACCCGCAACCCTAATGAGGATAAACAGCATAGAGATTGAATGGGGGGAAAAAAAGAGGATTCCTGGTGTGTGGTATGTGCCTCAAACGACCCGCCTGCATCTGCTGCTGCCAGGGATGCTACCGGCTGGGTAAGATTTCTAATAAAAAATGACATTACATTTGAGCGACATCAATAGTTGTTTTCAAATTTTCTCTCATTGTAAAACAATAAACAAACAATATGGTTTTGCTAAGTGCATTAAATAGACTTCATATAAAATGTGTACTTTGTGTACATTACATAAAAGAATAGAATCAGAAACAAAAATAAAACACAAACCAAGCATTAAGAATACTTAGTCAATTCAGGTCCCAAGGTGACCTTGGAGCTAATGAGATAATCCCTGATATGTTGTAAAAAGTACATACCAAATCGTATGAAACTAAACTGGACAGACAAAAAGGTGTGCGTGGTAGGACAAGTATTGGGCCACTAATATAAAGTAGTTTGGGGTTCCTAGGTCACATGACCCAGGAGCTTGTACTAGTACTTATCTAAAGTGGTTTCAAGTACCTTTCTCACATGACCGGGAAGGTATATAACAAGACGCTTGAAGTGTGCATGATACTAGGAGTCAATAGAGTTCCTAGGCCACATGACCTGCAAGCTGTTAAACTACACATATATATATATATATATATATATATCCATCCATCCATCCATTTTCCACCGCTTATCCGGGTCCGGGTCGCGGGGGCAGCAGCTTCAGTAGGGAAGTCCAGACTTCCCGGTCCCCAGCAACCTCTTCCAGCTCCATCAGGAGGACACCAAGGCGTTCCCAGGCCAGCTGTGAGACATAGTCCCTCCAGCGTGTCCTAGGTCTTCCCGGGGGAGGACAACCGCTTTGGCTACAAAGCCGAAGGGGGAGGGACCAGACAAAGTGGCTCAAAAGACCCTGATGATGATTAAAAACATTGAACTTTGTTTTCACTTCCCACGCGGGTCACCGGGGCTCACTCTGGAGCCAGGCCTGGAGGTGGGGCCTGATGGCGAGCGTCTGGTGGCCGGGCCTGCACCCGTGGGGCCTGGTCAGGCACAACCCGAAAAGGTAACGCGGGTCCCCCCTCCCGTGAGCTCACCGCTCGTAGGAGGGGCCAAAGGGGTCGGGTGGTAAGTGAGCTGGGTGGTGGCCGGAGGCGGAGGCCTTGGGGGTCCGATCCTCGGCTACAGAAGCTAGTTGTCG
>QODF01000209.1:786694-813129 GCA_024372805.1 Oostethus manadensis
CCTTTTTTTTTTTTTTGCAAAATGTATCACAAACTATATTTTCAGCAAAAAAGAAAACATTTGCAAATTATTGGGTTTTTCTGGAGCGAGTATTTCATTTTTGGTGGCAAAAGGTGGCGTTTTCAAGGCAACATAACACATTATAACACTATTTTAAGTGTTAAGTAGTAGTAAGCCGTAAATACATTTTTCATGCAGAATTTCAAAATAAATTCATACAAATTCAGCGGGCTATTAAATTTTAATTCATTCATAGACATTTAAAAATGTAATATTGTATTTAACAAATAAAATACCAAACGTTTAAAGCAAAATAAAAATGTATATATATTTATTAAAATGACTTGACTTGACATTTCAGCAAGCCTTGCAGTTAAATGTTGAGGCTTTCAAAAAATTGCTAATGTTAAGTATGATCTAATGTTATATTAAAGGTGACGTCCCTCATTGGCTACAAACTGCACCTTTTTCACCCAAAAAATAAAGGAACACGACCACTGGCTAGCATTTGTCACCAACAGGGGCGCCGTAGATGAGGGGAAACAATTCCGGTCAGAGGCCCCCAAAAATAGGTCGTTATTAAAAAATAAAAATCTGATTTCTTTTTTTCATAGGGCCATACATTTCCGGTGGCACCCCTGGTTACCAATACTGGTTTCAGAGAGGCGCACGGAAATGGGAGTTCAGAACATTCCAATGCATGCAATTCCATTAAGTCAGTTTCACTCTTTGGGACGTTTTCCGGGCATTGCACAGAATCTTGTGGAAGGCCCTCCTGAAGTCTCTGTTGAAGATGGTGTAGATGGCTGGGTTGAGGGCGCTGTTGCAGTACCCGATCCAAAAGAAGAACTTGAACAGGGTGTCAGGGATCTTACACGGAGCCCCACACGCGCCGTATAGGCTGTACGTGAAGAAGAACGGGAACCAGCATGCCACAAAGACGCCCATGACGACGGCTAGGACGAACGTCAGCCTCTTCTCACGCGCTTGTGTTAGCTTGCGGCGGACGAGCGAATTCCGGTACTTGCTTCGTGAAGTGACGAAGTCGGCGGATTTGCGAGGAGTGGCTGTGATGGCTTCCGTAGCTTGCGTTGGCTTCTGGCTGACAAAGGAGCCGCTGCATTTTTTCCGCAAGGCAAAGAGGCTGATGGACTTGCGAGGTTTTGCGGCGGCGTTTGTGTCTGCGTTGACGTCATTGGCATAAGTGGCATCGGTGGTGTTGTCAGAATAAGCTGTGGTGGCACTGGTGTTGGTGTAAGAGGTGGAGTTGGCAGCATCAGCGACGTTAGATTCAGCATAAGCAGTGATATCATCGTGAGCGTTGATATCGTGAGCATAGGTCTTGGTGGCGGCTGCAGGAATCACGCCAGCATTAATGGTGTTGGCATAAGTTGCAATAGTGGTACCACTGGATTCACCGTAAGCAGCCATGTTGTCCGCGGTGGTGGTGCCACCGTGTGCAGCTCCGGCAGCGGCTTTGGCGGCATCGGCCTTTTCTTTGGCGTCGACTTCAGTGGCTTTGTCATGATTGTCAGCAGTGTTGGCGAGAGCGGCAACGCCGGCATCGGAACTGGTGTTGTCATAAACAGCATTGGAGCACACCGCTGTGGTGTCGGCTTCAGCGGAGCTTGTGTTGGTGGTGGCAGCTTGGGATAGCTCTTTACGGACATGCAAACTGCGGTGTTGGCCCGATGAGGCGAAGAAGTCAAAGGATTTGAAAGAATTACCGGCGGAAATGCTGTGAGCGGCCTTGGCATGGTCGTAAGTGGTCTTGGAATCATCATGCGTGGCCTTTTTGCTGTCGTAAGCGACCTCGGTGTCCTCGTGAGTGACAGGGGCACAAGTGCCGCTGGCGATTTTCACGTAGGTACTGGCAAACGTGGACTGTTTCTGGTTCCTCCCGCCTGACGAGAAGCTCTCCAGGTCTTCCGTGGCCGTTTGGTTGCTTTGCATGCCGTTATTCTTCTTCTCCGACATGCTCCTTGTTCTGGTTTTGGCCACCTGATAGATCCTGATGTAGACCAGAACCATGACGAGGCACGGAGCAAAGAAGGAGGCTGTGCTCGAGGCTAGGATGTACCAGGTGTCATCATTTAGCATGCATTGCTCCTCTGAGTTTCTCTCAATCGTCAACAACGGCGGCGAGGAAATCACGGCTGAAATCAACCACACTGTCAAAATAACAGCCTTAATCCTCTTGGAAGTCCTCTTTAGATTATACTCCACCGCCTGCGTCACAGACCAGTAGCGATCCAAGCTGATGGCGCACAAGTGCCCGATGGACGACGTGCAGAAAAGGACATCAAGCGCCAAATAGACGCCGCACCAAAGTTCCCCAAAGCTCCAGTAGCCCATGAGCTCGTTGGCCAGACTGAAGGGCATCACCAGCGCCGCCACCAGGACATCAGCGGCAGCCAACGACACCAAGAAAAGATTCTGTGGGGCTTGAAGAGCGCGGCTGGTCAACACGGCGATCACCACCAGGACGTTGCCAACCATCGTGACGAAGATGAGACCGCTCGCCAAGACGGCGATGCTCACCGTGGCCCACCACGGTGATGCTGATGGTGCTGAGGTCTGGTTCAAACAATCCATTGTGGTTTTCACGTTCATGTGGTGCAGCGGCTCTGTGCGCTCCAGCTCGTGGTGCTGATTCTTGTGTCGGAGTTCCACCCCCGTCACTCTCTTCTCTCTTCCCTCTGAGCACATCCTTGAACACGTTTATTCTTTTTGCTTCAAATCAACAAACCTTTTTATTTCATTTCAATGTATTTTGCATCCATTTTTTATCTGAATTAGGCTGATTTAGGTATGTAAATGTTATATACATATTTAAATGGTGTGCAGGTTTTTAACTGAATATTATAATGTATCTGTTTTTCATAAGTACATTATTAATATCAGTAAAGCTGTAGGGAGTGAGGGATATTATGAAGAAAAGTGCTAACACAACACGTTTCATGAAATAATGTCAGTATACTTTTATCTATAATAATAGAAGTCGTACTTTTTAAAACCAATTTTTGATTCATGAGATTTAAGTTACTACATTTATGAATTTGTCTTGGGAGTGCTTTTGAGACAAGTGTATTTTTCTGTTTTGTTAAGAGTAGAATTTTGGGGGTAAAATATCAGTCGAGTATTTCTGTGGCCGTGGCAAACCATAGCATTTTTGTAACGTGACGAGTATTATTATAGTGGTGTATTCCTGGAACAAAATGACAAAATACTATACTTCGCTATAAATTCATATACTATGACAAAAAAGTGAGGGTGGTATTTATAACATACAGTATACATATATATTTTAATTGATATTATATAATACATTACATTGACATGCAAATTTTGTTTTGTAAGTTAAGTTACTCTACTGAATAGAACACTAAAAAATAGTAACGTCATGGAGCTATTTGGATATTTATGAAGCAAAAAAACTTGTCTAAAAGAATAAAAATATAGCTGCATAAAATGAGGACTTGCTGGTCTTAATTCTTGCAACATTACAGGCTTTTTTTCTTGTTAGTGGTGTTTCGTAACTGGGCATAGACGAGACAAGTCCTGGAAAAAAACAATACGAGTCGCCGCTCTTTCTGCCTTTTCTGTCCTGTCCCCCCCCCACCGTCAAGCTGAGCATCAAACGGGCCCGAACGTTTTCACGCCTGCTAACCGCCAAGGAGGGTGAGTTAGCGCCTTACGTAACCACAACAACACACTTCACCTGCTGCCGCCTGTTACATTTACTTCGATATTGTATTTACCACGTTTATATGTGTTTTCAAAAGTATTATTTTAGGGCTAAAATGGTTTAACCAAACTGTATATCCAAATAAAAACACATGATACACCAGAGAAGTTAAAAGAATAAAATATGAAATTTTAAAGTACTGTAAACACTAAATAGCTTTTTGTATAAAATTATAGTGCAAAATAATAGTAAAAACAATATTCTTTATATTTAATCCGTTTTTTAAAATTTGTCTATAAAATTTGTCAGCACTTCCAAGTCCGAGTCCACAGTTCGCCCGGAAAAGGGTGGCGTGCCATCGCTGGGTCGGGGATGGCACTGCCCGTGCCCCAAGTAGAGGAGTTTAAGTACCTCTGGGTTTTGTTTACGAGTGAAGGAAGGATGGAACGTGAGATGGACAGGTGGATTGGTGTGGTGTGTCTGCAGTGATGTGGTCTCTGCATTGGTCTGTTGAGGTGAAGAGGGAGCTAAGCTGAAAGGCAAAGCTCTCAATTTACCGGTGGATCTACGTTCCTTCCGTCACTTATGGCCATGGGTTTTGGGTAGTGACTGAAAGGACAAGATCACAGGTACCACTGGCTGATAGGTAGGTGGGAAGCACTGAATGCCCAAGTGAGCTATGTTGTCGGGGGCTATATGCCCCTGGTAGGCTCTCCCAAGGCAAACAGGTTGTAGGTGACAGACCAGACAGAGTGATTTAGAGAACCTTTACAAACAAAACAAAGAGGAGGGACCGCACCTTGCCCGGACGTGGGAAACCGGGGTCTCGAAGAGGTTCTGGTAAACCGTGCGACGCCTCGGAAAGGTGAATGCAGCCACCGGTTCCCAAAATTAGAGTGGGGACGGGTCCTGCTGACCATGCCTGAGTATATAGTCGATCGGTGCAAGGAATACTTTAAAGACCTTCTCAATCCCACTGACACAACTTTCATAGAGGAAGCAGAGTCTGAGGACACAAACGCAGACACTTCTATCACCGTGGCTGAGGTATCTGGGGTAGTCAAAACACTCCCTAGTGGCAAGGCTTAGGGGGTAGAAGAGTTTCGCCTGAGTTCTTGGTTGACAGGTCTTTTCCTAATGTCCAGTTGACTGCTTCATCAGGCTGACTTTCAGCGTTTACTGGAGCAGTTTGTAGCTGAGTGTGAAGCTTCCGGAATGAGACTCAGCACCTTCAAACCCGAGGGCATGGTTCTCAGTCGGAAGACTCCAGGTTGAGAATGAGGTCTTACCCCATGTGGAAGAGTTAAAGTATCTCAGGGTCTTGTTTACAAGTGAGGGAAGGTTGGCGCGTGAGACCAACACGCAGATCGTTGTAGTTCTGCAGTAATGCGGTCGCTGTACCGGACCGTCATGGTGAAGAGAGAGCTGAGCCAGAAGGCAAAGCTCTCTGTTTACCGATCGATCTACGTTCCCACCCTCACCTATGGTCATGAGTTATGGATCATGACCGAAAGAACGAGGTCGCGAATACAAGTGGAGTAAATGAGTTTCCTTCGTAGGGTGGCTGGACTCACCCTAAGAGATAGGGTGAGGAGCTTGGCCACCCGGGAGGAGCTCAGAGTAGAGCCGCTGCTCCTTCACATCGAGAGGAACCAGTTGAGGTGGCTCGGACATCTAGTCCGGATGCCTCCCGGGTGCCTCCCTGGTGAGGTGTTTCGGGCATGCCCAGCCGGGAGAACGCCCCGGGAAGACATAGGACACGCTGGAGCGACTATGCCTCACAGCTGGCCTGGAAACGCCTTGGGGTCCTCCTGGTGGAGGATCTATACAGTATATATCGCTCAACTCTAATGAGGATTAGTGTATATATGTACATATATACTGTATACATATATATATACACACACATATATACACACACACATATATACATATATCTCCTTCGTGAATCACCACCTTATCGTAGTGGAGGTGTTTGAGTGCCCGAGTGATCCTAAGAGGTACGTTGTCGGGGGATTTATGCCCCTGGTAGGATCTCCCAAGGCAAAAAAGTTCTAGGTGACGGGGCAGACTATGAGTGATTCAGAAGACCCTTATGATTAAAACTGAGAAGAGTGGCTGCACCTCGTCCGGACGTGGGACACCGGGGCTTCACCCTGGAGTTAGGCCTGGGGGAGGGGCTCGCAGGCGAGCACCTGGTGGCCAGGCCTTCACCCGTGGTGTTTGGCCGGGCCCAGCCCGAAGAAGCAGCACAGCAGCTCACCCCGCAGACCCACCACCAGCAGGGGCAAGCATAAGGGTCCGGTGCTATGCGATTTGGGCAGTGGACGAGGACGGGTGTCCAGGCGACCTGGTCTTTGGCGGCTAAATCACGTTTTTGGGACATGGCATGTCACTTCTCTGGTGGGGAAAGAGCCCAAGCTTGTGGAAGAGGCAGACATTCCGACTAGATATAGTCGGACTGACCTCAACCCACAGTTTGGCATCTGGAACCAGATTCCTTGAGAGGGGCTGGACCTTGTTCTAATCTGGAGTTGCTGCAGGGGAGAGGCGGCAAGCTGAGGTGGGCTTATTAATAGCCCCCTTGGTGCCTCTGTGCTGGAGTCATCCCCGGTGAACGAGAGGGTTATTTCCCTACACCTTCGGGCTGGGGAAAGGGTCCTGACTGTGGTTAGTGAGTACGCGCCGAACGGCAGTTCAGAGTACCCAGCCTTCTTGGAGTCTATCAGAGGGGTTCTGGAGACTTCAACGCCCATGTGGGCAATGACAGTGTGACTTTGAGGGGCGGGGTTGGGAGGAGTGGCCTCCCTGATCTGAAACCGTGTGGTGTGTTGTTGCTGGAATTCTGTGCGAACTTCTTCACGTAGTGAGGGTGTGCTGGGAACGTCTGTCAGTGTCTCCTGTTCATCGAGTCTGCAACTCAAGGGAGTACCGGGATATTGGGCTGCTGTCAAGCGGAAGAAGGAGTCTTATCAAGCATGGATGGCTTGCGAGACTCCCGAAGCAGCTGACAGGTACCAACAGGCTAAGCGGCATGTGGCTTTCGTGGTGGTCGAGGCAAAAACCCGGGCGTGTGAGGAGTTTGGTGCGGCTATGGAGCACGACTTTCGGTCGGCCTCGAAGAGGTTCTGGCAAACCGTCCGACCTGGGCTCCGCCAAGGCTGCCCTTTGTCACCTGTTCTGTTCATATTTTTCATGGACAGAATTTCTAGGTGCACTCAAGGCGTTGAGGGAGTCCAGCTTGGTGACCTTAGGATCTCGTCTCTTCTATTTGCAGTCGATGTGGTCCTTTTGGCCTCATCAGGCTGTGACCTTCAGCGTTTACTGGAGCGGTTTGCAGCTGAGTGTGAAGCTTCTGGGATGAGACTCAGCACCTCCAAATCCGAGGCCATGGTTCTCAGTCGGAAACAGGTGGACTGTACCCTCCGGGTTGGGAGTGAGGTCTTGCCTCAGGTGGAGGAGTTTAAGTAGCTCGGGGTTTTGTTCACGAGTGAGGGAAGGTTGGAGTGCGAGGTCGACAGACGGATCAGTGCAGCGTCCGCAGTAATGCGGTCGCTGTACCGGACCGTCGTGGTGAAGAGAGAGCTGAGCTGGAAGGCCCAATCTATCGATCTACGTTTCCACCCTCACCTATGGTCATGAGTTATGGGTAATGACCGAAAGAACGAGATCGTGGATAAAAGCAGCGGAAATGAGTTTCCTTTGTAGGGTGGCTGGACCCTAAGAGATAGGGTGAGGAGTTTGGCCATCCGGGAGGAGCTCAGAGTAGAGCCGCTGCTCCTTCACATCGAGAGGAGCCAGTTGAGGTGCATCGGGCATCTAGTCCAGATGCCTGGACGCTGGAGGGACTATTTCTCACAGCTGGCCTGGGAACGCCTTGGTGTCCTACCGGTGGAGCTGTAAGAGGTTGCCGGAGACCAGGAAGTCTGGACTTCCCTACTGAGACTGCTGCCCCTGCTACCCGGACCCGGATAAGCGGAAGAAAATGGAATGGGATATATATATTTAATGTATATACTGTATGTATGTATAGATATATGCATGTGTGTGTGTGTGTGCATACATACATATACTGTACAGACCTAATCCAAATCTATAGAGCAGTTGAAAAAATATTTAGAATGGAGCTTTTGCAAGTTTGGATTTAATGAGGGTTTAGGTAGAGCTACAATATGCAAAAGCAAGAAGAGGGAGTGTGACAAAATTCACTTTGAAAAAGTCATTGATTGAAAACAAAAAAAGTGACATCGGCTGATTATCAGCTTATCAAAAGTTTAAGACCATTGCATGCAGATGTTGCAGCAAGCATCCCCTCATGACTGAGGGCCCTCGTCTGTGTGGTACCAGCTGGGTTTTTCAACAGGACAATGCTGCAGTTCACAGCGCTCGCTTGACGAAGGACTTCTTCAGAACAACATTGCTCTTTTGGCTCATCTTGCATGTTCCCCTGATAGAGAACATTTGGGGATGGCTGGCAAGGGAAGTTTCTAAAAACGGCCATCAGTTCCAGACAGTTGATGCCCTTCGTGAAGCCATTTTCACCACTTGAAACAATGTTCCCACTAGCTTCTTGGAAACACTCGCATCAAGCATGCCCAAACCCATTTTGGAAGCGATTAACAAGAATGCTGGAGCTACTCAATAATAAGTCCTACTCAGAACATTTTTTCTGGTTTGGAGAGTTTTTTCTCAATTTTTGAGCGAAGGTCTTAAACGTTTGATCAGCTGATAATCAGCCTATTCCACTTTCATTATTGTTTTCAATCAATGACTTTCTCAAAGTGCTTTTTGTCACACTCCACCTTCTTGCTTTTGCATATTGTTGTTACGATCAGCCGCTCGGCTACCTCGGCACGGCATGGCGAGAACCCCGGGGAAGGAGCGAGCAGGACGTCAGGCAGGTAAGTGAGAGAAAAGAGTCTTTTAATAATGAAGCTGCGAGGCAGGAACAAAAACAGGAACACGGGAAGCGAAGCACATACGACATCCAATGGCAAAAAAGGCAAACGGCAGAACTCACCGTAGGAGCAACAAGATGACCGTAAGGCAAAATAACAAAATTACATGCAATGACCCGACAAACTAAAGCTGCACACACCTGAACTTAAATAGCAAGAAACACAAATGAGGAACAGGTGTGTCTAATCAAAGGAAAACTAACTAGCAACGAAACAGGAAAACACCACAACAAAGGAAACCCCACAAACACCTAAACTGTCACGGGCACAACACCCGGATCGTGATAGTACCCCCCCCTCAAGGACGGATTCCAGACGTCCAAGACGACGGAAGAAGAAAAAAAAAAAAAGTCCAAGAGTCACGAGAAGATGGGGAGGGCGGTGGGAGGTCGGGTGGTGGATCGGCGGCGAGACCCCTCCGGGGGCCGGCCGGGACGGAAGCGATGGCGATGCCGGCGAGNCACAAATGAGGAACAGGTGTGTCTAATCAAAGGAAAACTAACTAGCAACGAAACAGGAAAACACCACAACAAAGGAAACCTCACAAAAACCTAAACTGTCACGGGCACAACACCCGGATCGTGACAATTGTAGCTCTACTTAAACCCTCATTAAGATCCAAATGTGCAAAAGCTCCATTCTTGCAATTTTTCAACTGCTCTATAGATTTGGATCAGGGGTGTGTATGTGTGTGTATATATGTATGTATATGCATATATGTATATTATATATGTAATACAAAATATATACATGTAATTACTTAAATATTAATTTAATTTAATTAAAAAATTGTTGAATACATTATAATTAATGACACCACCATCAATGTGGGGTTAGCAGGGCAGTCGACAGTTTCTTTAAAAAAATATATATATTATGTATGACTAGCATAATTTGTTACAGTGGTTGAAAATAATAAATCAATAATTTACAGTACAACAAATAGCCATGTATTTTTCCCCATTGATATGGTACACTGTACATGGTCGTTCAATATAATTAGCAAACAACATCACAGGAAATATATTTACACATATCAAAAGTATTTTTGTCATTCTTATAATAATAATAGTAAAAATTCACTCGCAATTGATAATAAAAATACACATATGACACTAACTCCATATAAGTGAAAAAAATAAACAAGGTCAATGTGGCGTTCCCTTTCTTCTCAGTTCCAGGGTGTGGAGACCCTCCTGGCGCCCCAAGGCATGCTGGGTACCCACCTTGTGGGCTGTCTCTGTGGCCGCAATGTCAATGTGGGCATATTTGGTGGAGCTGTTTCCTATCGTCGACACAGAAAAAACATTCTCAAAAAGGTGCATTTTTAGGCATCGACTGCATATAAAAACCTAAACTTTGGAATTAGTTAAAATTAAAATTGATGTGAGAAAAAGTCAAAAGTTTGGAATAGGTCACATTTTTACATTACATTGTATTATTGATCAAAACAAAAACAAAGGCAAAGACGTATTACCAGAAATGTTTTATGGGCATAACATTCAGCAAAAAAAAAAGAAATAATTTAGTGAGGTAGTCTTTTAGGGGCCGGGCTGCAGGAATGAAAGACCTGCGATAGCTCTACTTCACACACTTGGAAAGGATCAGCCCCTGTCACTAATGGAGCTCTTTAGTGCAGGGGGTGGGATTTCTCGTTCATCATGGAGGACAGTGAGGTTGTCAACCTCTTGCCCACCTCTTCCAACGGTTTCAGAGGACATCTCTGGACAGAGCTGGCCTTCTTTGTTCGGTTGTCCAGCTTCTTCCTGTCGGCTACTGTGATGCTGCTCTCCCAGCAGACCCCGCCATAGAAGATGGCAGAGTCATAGAAGGTCTTCAGGAATGCCTCTTGGACCCAAAAGACCTCAGCCTCCTGAGCAGATAGTGTCTGCTCTGAATTTTTTCATACAGTGCAGTAGTGTTGTCAGTCCATTCCAGCTTATGGTTCAGGTGAACACCCAGGTACTTATGAGAAGTCCCCATCTCAATGTCCTTTTCCTGGATGTTTATTGGTGATGAAGGTGTGGGGGCGCTGACGAAAGTCCACAACCTTTGTTTTGTTGGCATTTATAAGGAGGTGGTTTCACTGGCACCAGTTCACAAAGTCCTGAATGAGTACTCTGTACAACCCCATTTGTGATGAGTCCAACGATGGCAGAGTCGCCGGAGAACATCTATAGGTGGCAGGCGGCTGACAGGTGAGAGAAGTCAGCAGTGAGGGAACCGCCGACTGGGGGGCTCCTACACTCTGCAGAGAACAGTGTCTGACGCAGTCCTAGGTCCTCACATACTGTGGGCGATTGGTGAGGTAGTCCACAGTCCAGTATCTGAGGTGATGGTTCACCCCTGAATATTCCAGCTTGTCCCTCAGGATATCCAACCTTTTGGTGTTGAAAGCACTGTTTAGTTCCAGGAATAGGACCTGAACAGAAGTTCCAGGTGACTCCAGGTGGGGCGGGGCTCGATGGAGGAGGAAGATAATAGCGTCGTCCTCTCCGATGCCAGGCTGGTATGTAAAACTGCAAAAGGTCCACGGACGAGCGCACTCGGGGCGCAGGTGGGCAAGGACCAGCCTCTCCAGGACCTTTATGAGGTGCGATGATGGAGCAGCTAGGGTCCTTGAGGTGTGGAGTCTTTGGTACACATACCACGCAGGAACAGATTATTGGGATTTACATGATTTCTTATGAAAAAATTGATTCAGTTAGAATTGGACCTTCGGGAACAAATTGACGCCAACCAAGGTTCCACTGTATACACAGTATATATCATAGGTTATGAGAACATTTTACAAAAAACTTACAAGAACAAGTTGTTTTACGGCAACAACAACAGAAAATACTGGAAAATTGGAACATATTAGGGAAAAAAAGTTGCGAGAATGTCACTTTATTTTCTAAGTCATGTTGGGAAGAGAAGTTTGCAAGAAAAAATTAGTATATTTTTGCAGTCAATTTTTATGAGAAACTAGCAAAAAAAAAACACACACCTGCATAAGATGAGGACTATTGATGACTATTCTCATAGCACTACTGTTTTTGTAATTGACATGCACAACACGATCCTAATTAAACTGTCCCGTGAGCTTGCCAAAGTACCAGTTTTAGGCCATGTTCTGCTCTTTATACCCCCGTCAAACTAAGCACAAATTAAGCAGAACCAGATAGAATGAAAGTTTAAAAATTCCCAGCACATTCAGGAGAGAATTTAAAATTTGTAAAAATGCAGTTTTAGATTGCGTTTTGAACTTGTCTCGATCAATCTTGCGCATTTGACTCGATTGTAGTTGGAACACAGTAGAAATATTAAGAATATTGTTAGTACAGTCATACTGTTTAAAAAGCACTTGGAATGCTGTATGAGTGCCATTCGGTTGCTGCAAAGTCTGGTCGGAAGGTGCAGCATCTTCAGGGATAGAAGCCGGCTCTTCAGGAGTTGATTGGCTTTCACCATCCCTGCAGTGTCCACGCCGGCGGCCACTGGTGGAGTTAACTTGGCTCCTTTTTCCTTTGGCGGCATGAAGTGATGTGACTAAAGCGATGCTTCATAATGATGTTTCAGCTGGGTTTTTTTCCGTATGCAAATATTTGGAATACCGTAAGAGTACATTTAGAATGTAGTTTGAATACCTATTGATTGATGTTCCATACTTTTCCGCTTTGAATCCACCTCGAATGTTTTTTTAGCATGCTCAAATCCTTCGTGCCGGCCACGAGAACGGGCCCTAATATTTGGAATGCGCTCAGAATTTTCAGAATGAACTTCAAATTCATAAATTTCTCTTGCAGATTAATGATGTATCTATCTAAGTACTATTAAAGTCTGAATGAAAACATAACAAAACATGTGTTCTGCGCACAGAAAAAATCCATCGTACGACACACCTCTTAAGCTCACGGCGCAACACCAGAACACAGCAAGTGCCGCATTTTCGTTAAATCCTTACTCGGTGCGGCCCTTCGGGTGCTGTGGTCTTGTAGCTCCAGCTCCATGTAGTTGAGCTGCTTCTTGGACGTCGGACTCACTGGAATATTGACGTACGTCACAGTGTCGCCGTAAGGTCTTTCGGGTAGCGCCGCTTCTGGTGGGGGCGCCGCTGTTGTTCCTGAAGATGAAAGGCCAACCGTCACTTTGGATGACAACTAAGTGGTGCTATATACACTGTATTTTGCAGTGAAAACGCAATATTTGTTGTATGTACTGTGTGTGTATATATATATATATATATATATATATAGTGCAGTTTTACTGTTTTTAAAATACACTGCTCAAAAAAATTAGAGGAACAGTTTAAAAAGGGGGGGGGGGAGATATCTTTCCTAATAAGTAGGAAAAAGTAGGTGAAGTATTAGTACCAAAATGAGGCCACACCATTTGATAGAAATGAAAATGATCACCCTATAGAGGGGGGGGATCAAAGACACCCCAAAAATGAAAGTGAACAAATGATGCAGCAGACTGGTCCATTTTGCCAAAATGTCATTGTAGCAACTCCAAATTATTGTCAGTAGTTTGTGAGGCCCCCACGTGCTTGTACGCATGCTTGACAACGTCGGGGCATGCCCCTAATGAGACCACGGATGCTGTCCTGGGGGATCCCCTCCCGTATCTGGACCAGGGCATCACTGAGCTCCTGGACAGTCTGAGGAGCAACCTGGGTGGATCTAAACATAATGTCCCAGAGGTGTTATATTGGGTTTCGGTCAGGTGAATGTGGGGGCCTGTCAATGGTATCAATTCCTTCATCCTCCAGGAACTGCCTGCATACTCTAGCCACATGAGGTCGGGCATTGTCGTGGACCAGGAGGAACCCAGGTCCCACTGCACCAGCGTGGGTTCTGACAATGGGTCCAAGGATTTCATCCCGAAACCTAATAGCAGTCAGGGTGCCATTATCTAACCTGTAGAGGTCTGTGTGTCCTTCCAGGGATATGCCTCCCCAGACCATCACTGACCCACCACCAAACCGGTCATGCTGAATGATGTTGCAGGCAGCATAACATTCTCCACGGCATCTCCAGACCCTTTCACGTCTGTCGCATGTGTTCAGGTTGAACCTGCTCTCATCGGTAAGGAGCACAGGGCGCCAGTGGCGTAGCCTATTCTGGTGGTCTATGGCAAATGCCAATCGAGCTCTACGGTGCTGGGCACGAAGGACGTCAGACCCTCAGGCCACCTTTTGGAGCCTGTTTCTGATTGTTTGGTCATTTTGTAGGGCTCTGGCAGTGCTCATCCTGTTCCTCCTTGCACAAATGAGCAGATGCCGATCTTGCTGATGCTCTTGAGACTGTGCTGGGAGACACAGCAAACCTTCTTGCAACGGTACGTATTGATGTGCCATCCTGGAGGAGTTGGACTACTTGTGCAACCTCTGTAGCGTCCAGGTAGCGCAGTATGCTATCAACAGAGATGTTGATCAAAGCCAAATGAAAAACTACAGCAGTAGAAAGCCAGTCAGTAAAAAATCAGCCAAAAGAGATGAGGAGTCAGTGGCCTCAACCTGGAAAAGCATTCCTGTTTTGGGGTCTGTCTCATTGTTGCCCCTCTGATGCACCTGTTGTTGATTTCATGAACAACAAAGCAGCTGAAACTGATGAACAACCCCCTCTGCTACTTAACTGACCACATCAATATTGCAGACGTTTGACTGATAGCTTACTATACTCTGATTAAAAAGTCTTCCTCTATTTTTTTTTAACAGTGTACTTAGTGAAATTGCGCACAGAACACAGATCCCAGCTTTACTAGGATCTATTTCAAATTTTTGTGCCTGTAGCGGTCTTAGAAATCTCAACATGGGCCAATTTTGAAAAAATCATGACATTTTTCACAGTGCTAAAATCATTTAAAGCCTATGTTTTTTCGTTGAGTACAACTTGAATATATGGTGTTATGGACGCTATAAAATTGAACCTTGGTTTCTTGGTTAAACTATGTCATGTTAAGTTCTATTACACTTACTCAGAATCTAATTGTCCATCGGTATGAATGTAAGTGTGACTGGTTGGTTGTCTATATGTGCCCTGCGATTGACTGGCGACCAGTCCGGGGTGTACCGCGCCTCTCGGCCAAAGTCTGCTGGGATAAGCTCCAGCATACCCGCGACCCTAATGAGGATAAGCGGCATAGAAAATGGATGAATGAATGAAAAATGAACTGTTCTGGCTTTGTGGCTGTTAGTGTCTTATTTAAATCCTAATTCTTACTTCCTGTTCGCTGTTAGCAACCTTCTAACTTGGCATTTCACTCACCTTCTAATTCTTGTTGCAACCTTTGCGGACCACACTTGACCATCAGCTTGTACCTATTTTTTTCGTCCGCCTGAAAGACAAAGCAGAAAAGAATGAAACGACACACTTTCATACGAATGACCATTATTTTTTGCTTCTATTCCATTAGTTCACGTTCCAAGGCTAAGTGGGGGAGGTCTGCGACACCACCTCTTTCCCCACACATAATTTTGTCCTTTCATCCATTCATTTTCCATGCCGCTTATCCTCATTAGGGTTACGCGGGTATGCTGGAGCCTATCCCAGCTGACCTCGGGCGAGAGGCGGGGTACACCCTGGACTGGTCGCCAGTCAATCACAGACAAACAAACATTCACACTCACATTCATACCGATGGACAATTTAGAGTCGCCAATGAAGCTAACAAGCATGTTTTTGGAATGTGGGAGGAAACCCATGCACGCAAGGGGAGAACATGCAAACTTCATGGAGATTCGATCCCAGGTGCGGCTTCTGTCCTTTCATCCCTTTCTACAAGATTCCTTCATTTATCTTATAGCCCCCTCCGCTGCATCCTAACAACCGTTTTTTCACACCACAAAAGAACCAAACTATTCTTGTCTGGACACTGGACATTGGATCTTGCGCCAAGTTCTCAGACTAGAGCTGTTGTCTTTAGTCTGAATAGTGTTTGTCCCACCTAGTCTTTTGAGCCTGAATCTAGAAGCCTGTTCCGATGAGAGGCGGAACGTCAGTTAGGACAACCTGAACAGTTGCAATCGATTCAATGCCCTGAAAAGTACAAAGTAGTATTTGCCAAACTTTATAACAAAGCCCCCGTTTTTGGTCCACCTTGAGCCCTCACGTTGTTACAAACACAATCCAACTAAAAGCTCGTGTTGCTGCCCTCCAGAAATGTCATAAATTCCTCAAACTTGAAGATGTTGATACCTCTGAGTTTCTTTCCATGATTTCGTAAGCGGGATCAGCTCTCTGACGTTCCCTCTCTCTGACATTAGGCTGTTTGTCTAGTGAGAAGGAAGAGAAATATCAGTTATGCTGGATGTCGTAGTCACGAATTATGAGTCAGTTAGTACTGCTACAGAATGAACATGATAGCTCTAACCCACAAAGGAAACATCAAAGGAAACAAAGGAAAAGAAAAGAGAGAAAGGAGGAAGAGCAGTCCAAGGTCCAGTTGGAAAAGACAGATAAGGACCTTACCTTCATTGTTTAATGTCTGACCATTCTTGTCTTCTTCTGGATCTTGACCACTGCCTACAATCTGGGGCCTCTTTGTAGCATTTTCTTCTTCTGGACTTTCCTTCTGTTGCAGTCCTGTTAAAAACCTATGCACTTCACCAAAAGTCTTACTCCTGCGCCTTAATACGGGAGGCGGGCCCCTTGGAGGTGGGTGGCAGCAATCTCCTCGGCACTTTGAGCAGTTTTCGTAAATGTTTGTCGATGCACGGCTGCCAGATGGTGGGGTTTTGAGGTCTAACGGCGCAGGGATCATGACTTCGTACAAGCTCCATCGGTTGGGTTTCCATTCCTCGGGGAAGCTCAGGAGCTCGGTGAAGAGGCTAGCTAGTTTTTCTCGCCCCTTTTTGGGAGGCGGCGGCGGTGATTTCTTAGTTGGGCGTTCGTCCGAACTGCGCAGTGATAATTTGTCAACATTCCGATGTGCTGAATGGGGAGATATCATATTGGGCAGACCCAGGAAAGCCTTCATTGCAACTTTTTGGCATTTGATCCCACTGGGGTGGTGGCCACAGATCATGCAATCACACATCCATGCAGGAATAAATGCATGCACTGTTGGATTATGAGTGTTTCAGATTACTATTCCACCCTACCTGGTAAAGCAGGTAAAGTGGCCCCACTTGCAGAGTTGATGATGGGGGGCGGAGTCCCCTGTGGTAGATTAAAATAGAAACCATTCAAATCTGACAGCTTCTTGTTGAAACACTGTAAGGACTAATGACTAAAAATGTAGGTAAGGCTTGTGGACACAGAAATAAAGAATAATGCTAATCGTTAATGTGTACTCTAGAAATTGTAGTACGCCAACCTTACCTGAAACCCACCGCATGTTGCACAGATGGTCACTATTGTTTTGGATGTAAGAGAGCTGCACATGTTACAGGAATCTGTGCCATCCCCAACGGGTGCCCCATTCCTGCCACTCTCCCCTGAAGACTCGTGTGAGCACACTGGTGATATTTTTGAGCTTTCCCCCTTTAACGACTCTGTCAAGAGACTCGCAGAAGCTAAGCTTTGGTGATCACTGTCCACTGTCTGCCCACCTTCCTCCTGGAGCAGATTCCTTGGGGTGTCATACAGATACCTGAGGGATGTGGGTACCTTATACTGGAGTTCTTGACCTTTAGGACAAGAACAAGGACTCAAGTCTTGAGCCAAGCGAGGTGGCAGGCTAAAAACTGAACCAAAGTCCTCACTAATGTCCAGACTTCCAGTGTATGAGGAGAAACTTCCGCAATACGAAGAATGGCTCGCGGTGGCGATACCGCTGTCAGAGGAGCTCTGGCGACCGATTTCCTGCAGCTGTCTCGGGGCTTTGCCGCCCGGATTGTGGCCACCACCCGGGTTGGTAGACAGCTTCTCTCCACTAGCCCCTTTAGGGTGGTTGTCTGATTGGTTTGCATTTGGTGGTTCGGTCCAAATGGCCAAACGGCTTGAAATGCTGCAATCTGATTGGCTGTTGTCCGAGGCATCGGATGAACCCGACATGCTGCGGTCGTCACCGGTGACCGCGGAGTACACTATGACAAAATAACACCATATCAGGTATTTTTTTATTTAAATATTAACAATAGAAGCGGTGCATATAACGTACCCGCGCTGTTTCGAGTCGAGAGCATGCTGAGTCGCTTCTCCAGTTCCTGTGTCTCATGGTTCAACCTTTCCTCTGAGTTGGTCTGACAGGTGCCAGGATCTGTCAAAGGCAGCAGAAATCACACCAAAGGAGAGAAATGCATAGGCAGAAACAACTGCACTGAGAGCACCGATGCAAGAAAATAGATGGCAAAAAAATTGGTATATTGTGATGTTGGGGGTTTCAGCTGCCAGTGTTTTTATTAGGGCTTGCTGTGTCTGTTGTGAGATCATTCCAAGCTGCAATAAAAGCCTGTCGTTCAGGCGCTCAAGCCTGGTGCTTGTGTGTCTTACCAAACATTACAGTAACATTCACCTAGTCACTAGTGTAGAATACGACATATCATCGCAACGTCTTTGAATGTTTTATATTTGTATTTTGCTTATTTTACCTTTTCATTTAGCACAGTTAAAATGTGCTTAAATATGCATTTTTTTAACTAATAGGCCGTAGTGTACCACAAAACAGCATAATTTATTAATTCACATATTTCGAAAAACCTAGCTAAGTTGTCGGGGGCTGTCATGCCCCTGGTAGGGTCGCCCATGACACACAGGTCCTACGGGATGGACCAGACAAAGAGCGGCTCAATAGACCCCAATGATGCACAAGAACAATAGACTTCGTTTTCCCCCGCCCGGACGCGGGTCACCGGTGCCCCACTCTGGAGCCAGGCCTGGAGGTGGGGCACGATGGCGAGCGTCTGGTGGCCTGCACCTATGGGGCCCGGTCGGGCACAGCCAAAAAAGGTAACGTGGGTACCCCCTCCCACGAGCTCACCACTCGTGGAAGGGACCAAAGGGGTCGGGTGCAAAGAGAGCTGGGTGGCGGCCGGAGGCAGAGGCCTTGGCGGTCCGATCCTCGGCTACAGAAGCTTGTTGTTGGTACGTGGAATGTCACCTCTCTGGCCATGAAGGAGCCTGAGCTGGTGCGTGAGGTGGAGAAATTCCGGCTACATATAGTCGGACTCACCTCCACTCTGGTGTTTCCAGCAATGAGAGGCGACGGGCAGGGGTGGCAATTCTTGTTGCCCCCGGCTCCAAGCCTGCACGTTGCAGTTTAACCCAGTAACTGAGAGGGTAGTTTCCCTACGCCTTCAGGTGAGGGGGATGAGTCCTAACTGTTGTTTGCGCTTAAGCACCAAACAGCAGTTCAGAATATCCGCCCAGTCCTTAGAGGAAGTACTAGAGAGTGCTCCCTCTGGGGATTCCCTTGTTCTGCTGGGTGACTTCAACGTTCATGTTGGCAGCAACAGTGAGACCTGGAGAGGCGTGAATGGGAGGATTGGCCCCCCTGATCTTAACCCGACCGGTGTCTTGTTATTGGACTTCTGTGCTCATCAATGATTGTCTATAACGAACACCATGTTCAAGCATCAGGGTGTCCACATGTGCACTTGGCCCCAGGACACCCTAGGCCGCAGTTTGATGATTGACATTGTGGTTGTGTCGTCGGACTTGCGACATGTTTTGGACACTCGGGTGAAGAGAGGGGCGGAGCTGTCAACCGATCACCACCTGGTGGTGAGTTGGTTACGATGGTGGGGGAGGATGCCGGTCAGACCTGGCAGACCCAAACGCATTGTGAGGGTCTGCTGGGAACGTCTGGAAGACTCCTCTGTCAGAAGGAGTTTCAACTCCCACCTCCGGGAGATCTTTGACTATGTTCCGCGGGAGGCAGTGGACATTGAGTCCGAGTGGGCGATGTTTCGTGCCTCCATTATCGATGCGGCTGATTGGAGCTGTGGCCGTAAGGTGGTCGGTGCCTGACGTGGCGGTAATCCCAGAACCCTTTGGTGGGCACCAGCGGTGAGGAATGCCGTCAAGCTGAAGAAAGAGTCCTATCAGGCAGTTTTGGGACTCTGGAGGCAGATGACAGGTAACGGCAGCCCACGCGGTCTGCAGCTCTGGCAGTCGCTGAGGCAAAAACACGGACATGGGAAGAGTTCGGAGAGGCCATGCAAAACGACTTCCAAATGGATTCAAAGAGATTATGGACCACCACCGCCGTTTCAGGAGGGGGATGCAGTGCACAGTCAACACCGTGTATGTTGGGGACGGTGTGCTTCTGAACTCGACTCGAGATGTTGTGGACCGGTGGAGGGAATACTTTGAAGACCTCCTCAATCCCACCGACACGTCTTCCAACATGGAAGCAGTGTCTGGGACTCTGAGGCGGGTTCGCCTATCTCTGGGGCTGAGGTTACCGAGGTGGTCAAAAGGCTCCTTGGTGGCAAGGCCCAGGGGGTGGATGAGATCCGCCCGGAGTTCCTTAAGGCCCTGGATGCTGCGAGTGTGTCTTGGTTAACACGACTTTGCAGCATCACGTGGACATCGGGGTCGGTGCCCCTGGACTGGCAGACCGGGGTGGTGGGCCTGCTTTTTAAAAAGGGGGACCAGAGGGTGTGTTCTAACTATTGTGGGATCACACTCCTCAGTCTAAGGTCTATTCAGTGGTTCTGGAGAGGAGGATCCGCCGGATAGTCGAATCTGACTATTCCTGAATTTGACCGTATTCCTCAGGGAATACTGTGGGGAGTGCTCCGGGAATATGGGGTATTGGACCACCTAATCCAGGCGGTTCGTTCCCTGTATGACCAGTGTCAGAGTTTGGTTCGCATTGCCGGCAAAAAGTTGGACCCGTTTCCAGTGAGAGTTGGACTCTGCCAGGGCTGCACTTTGTCACCGATTCTGTTCATTAGTTTCATGGACAGAATTTCTAGGCGCAGCCAGGGCGTTGAGGGGTTTCAGTTTGGTGGCCGCAGGATTCGGTCCCGGGTTTTTGCAGATGATGTGGTCATGTTAGCTTCATCGAGCAGTGACCTTTATAACTCTCACTGGGTCAGTTCGCAGCTGAGTGTGAAGCGGCTGGAATGAGAATCAGCACCTCCAAATCCGAGTCCATGGTTCTCGCCCGGGAAAGGGTGGGGTGCCATCTCCGGGTCGGGGATGAGGTCCTGCCTCAAGTGGAGGAGTTTAAGTACCCGGGGTCTTGTTCACGAGTGATGGAAGGATGGAACGTGAGATGGACAGGCGGATTGGTTAGGATGCCTCCCGGACGCCTTTTCCGGAGTGGTGTTCAGGGCACGTCCAACCAGCAGGAGGTCTTGGGGAAGACCCAGGACACGTTGGAGAGACTATTTCTGGGAACGACTCGGCATCCGCCGGGAATAGCTGGACGAAGTGGCTGCGGAGGAGGACGTCTGGGTTTCCCTGCTTAGGCTGCTGCCCCCGCGACTCGACATCGGATAAGCTAAAGAAAATGGATGAAGGTATGGATTTTGGAAAACCGTTAAGCTGTTAAATTTGGCATCTTCAATCGTCAATGTGCTTTTTTAACAACGGTGACTAAAGATATGGTCAGATTTGTGTTCTTTGACAGAAACATCATTATACAGTATATGCACCACAAAGTATTTTGGAATCCCATACAAAGTAGCAAAGACCCTTGTGGCTCTTTAAAATTTGTCTAATGTCACAATCTGTATGTTTGTCTGCGTGACAGAGTTTCTTTTGTTCTCTTTTTTTGCCTTAGTTCCTGTTTTGTACTCTAATCTTGGTAGTACTTCCTGTTCTGTTCTGTTCCGTTTCCTGTCAGCTTTACTTTTTTCACTCTTCCGCACCTGCTCCTAATTTGTTCCTAGTTATTTAGTTCAGCTGTGGGACAGGCAATAAATACACGCAATGTGAGTGAATAAGCACAAGAACACGTTGGGTTTACGACGCGGCCTTGTGAGCTCGCAGCGTCCTTGGAGAGGCCGGCGTAAAGGCCCACACGCTATAAATAGCGCTGCAAGCAGAGCCAACACACAACCATTGGATGCAATATTTTAAATATTGCCCACCTTTATTTTATCTGAATTGACCTTCATTTATATTACATTATATTACAGTATTTGCATTATAGTGCAATTGTATTACCTTATTTTGTTATCATTTATAAATATATTTATAAACATACTATGTTATGTACAGTATTGTTTTGCAATGTACTGTTATACTATTTCTACTACAATCACACATTACCCATAGTTTGTCGTTCTCTCCAACATACTTTACAGAACAGTCATTAAATGAATTAGATTTAATTAATAATATTGATTATTGTATTATGTTATTAATAAATTGTTTATTATTTTTTTGTTCATTAATTTAAATTAATTATAAAAACAATTACCCAAAATATATGTTTTTGTTTTTTGTCTCATGGTGGTGATATTCTAATGGCAATTAAAGAGTGCTAAGAATAATTACTCAAGGAAGTTTTATTAGAATTTATAGTTTAAAAAATTAAATGTAGTAGTACCAAATATACACGGTGTCCCAAAAAATTTATACACAAATAATTGTAAACTTGGTGATTATTATAATTAGTTTGATTTCCAAAATGTAAAATAATTTACAAACATCATTCTATTGTTTTGTCACCACCTGTTCTCAAACGGTTCTGGTTCAGACGCTGCCGACAACGCGGAGCGATGGAATAGCACACATCATGAAACGATTCTCTTGGTATTTGCGTCCATTCACGTTCAATGCTTGCTTACAATTCCGTGACTGTTGCAGGTCTCACTGCGTAGACTTTCTTTTAGGAATCTCCGTACAAAGACGCCTGAAGTGAGAGGTCTGGTGAACGTGGAGGGTATTCAACAAAACCTCTCCGTCCAAGCCACCTCTCTGGCAAGATCTCATCAAGGAAGACTCCAACATTGCAATGGTTGGGTGGGGGTGCCTTCCTTGTCGAGATCGTGCCAAACAGGTGGATTGGACGCAATGAGACCTGCAACAGTCACGGAATTGAGAGCGAGCATTGAACGTGAATGCACGTAAATACCAAGAGAATTGTTTCATGACGTGTGCTTTGCGTAAATTCTTGTACATGTTTTGGGACTGTACATATATTTGATTGACTGCCATGAAAGGTCGCTGTATTAAAAATACAATTGGGGTGTGAATCTGTATACTTCATTATGCATGTCTAGTAACTAGTATTATTTTTCAATATTTATATAAAACCCACAATTTTCATGTAAGAGTACATGCATTTAAACATACTTAGAAATCACCTAAAATAACTAACTTAATTTTAATAAAATTTTCATCAGTCTGCATATTATATATATATATATATATATACTCACTGCATATATATATATATGAATATTTGAATCCCAGCTGATCCCAGCAGTGAGGGGAAAAAACTATTTGAACCCCAGCTGATTTTGTAAGTCTGCCCACTAACAAAGAAATGATCAGTCTAAAATTTCAATGTTAGCTTTATTTAAACACTGAGAGACAACAATGACAAAAAAAAATCCAGAAAAATGCATTTCAAAAAGAGTTATAAATTAATTTGCATTTCCATTAAGGAAATAAGTATTTGATCCCCTATCCGTCAGCAAGATCTCTAGCTCCCAGGTGGATCTTATACAGGTAACGAGCTGACATTGGCAGCCCTCTCAGCTCGTTACCTGTATAAAAGAGACCTGTCCACAGAAGCAATCAATCAATCCAGATGCCAAACTCTGCACCATGGCCAAGACCAAAGAGCTTTCCAAGGATGTCAGGGACAAGATTGTGGACCTACACAAGGCAGAAAAACACCGCCCCCACCGTCAAATATGGAGGTAGAAACATTATACTTTGGGGGTGTTTTTCTGCCAAGGGGACAGGAATATTGCACCGCATCAAAGGGAGGATAGATGGGGCCATGTACCGTCAAGTGTTGGGTGAGATGGGTCGTGGTTGGGTATTCCAGCATGACAATGATTCAAAACACACGGCCAAGGCAACAAAAAATTGGCTCAAGAAGAAGTGTATTAAGGTCATGGAGTGGCCTAGTCAGTCTCCAAAACTTAATCCCATAGAAAATCTGTGGAGGGAGCTGAAGGTTGGAGTTGCCAAACATCAGCCACAAAACACGGATGACTTGGAGAGGATCTGCAAAGAGGAGGGGGCCAAAATCCCCCCTGAGATGTGTGCAAACCTTGTGGCCAACCACAAGAAACGGCTGACCTCTGTGATTGCCAACAAAGGTTTTGCCACCAAGTACTGAAGCACGTTTTTCAAAGGGATCAAATACTTATTTCCTTATTTCCAACAGTTGTCATTGTTGTCTCTCAGTGTTTAAATAAAGCTAACATTGAAATTATAGACTGATCATTTCTTTGTTAGTGGGCAAACTTACAAAATCAGCTGGGGTTCAAATAGTTTTTTTCCCTCACTGCTGGGATCAGCTGGGATTCAAATATTCATATATATATATATATTTATATATAATTTATGCCAAACCTGGTAAGAAATAATTTAAAAATGACTTAGCAGTAGCGTTATCGGTAAGTGTGTGTGTGTAACTTGTATTTTATAGGATTTTGTGTTTTAAATGTTATAGGCGTTAAAGAATAGAAAATGTAGAACAACATGTTCAATCTAGCATCAGGGGAGAGGAGTGATGTCGGAATGCTTGGGGATGATGTTACATAAATAGCTCTGGTGATTTAGAAGGATTTTGTCTGTGCAGACCCTCGCTTCTATTTATTCTTTGACAATAATAAGACCTTCCGAGGGGTAGTTGGGCGCCTCCTCAGCTGCCCACTCACTGACCGACACTTTAAATGTGATGTTGGTGTTTGAAAAATGGGGGAGGTGTTGAAGGTGGGCAGCATGAGAGGAGATATTGGTACAAATAATAATAAAAATAAAGCCATGCTACTGCGGCCTTGGTTAGCATTCATTTGTTCTAGAATGCAGGGAGTCTTACCGAAATGGATGCTAACCTAATCAGTTTCAGAGATTTGAACCAAGATTGCCTGTTTGAAGGGCTAAGCTTGCAACCACTTGGCCACCGTGCAGCCAACCAGCATTAGAGCAATAGCATATTGCTCACTTTTGTTACGCACGTTCTCACGCGTGTATTTTTCCATGTCTGCACTTTTCAACAAGCATGAAACATATTCATAATACGCGTGTGCAGCAACACACTTATGGCAGCCGTTTTCACTAAGCATGCAAAACTCATCACAAACAGGCCCGTGATAGTAGGCTGAAAAACTATTTGCGCATAACTCTCATAATTATGACTGTTATGTGTGAGAGATACAGAACGCTGTACTTAAGTCGCTTCACCAATTGGATGGAACACATTTTTTAAATAGCAAAAAAACGACCGGAACTGAAGTGGGGGGAAAGTCACTGTGATGCACTGCACTGCTGATGGGGATGTCATACAACTTCTATTCCATTCAATTAAAATGTATTTGTGTAGCGCCAAATCACAACAGCAGTGATCTCATGGGACTTTACACATGAAGGTCACAGAGAGCCAACTGAAACCCCACATGAGCAAGCATTTAGCCACGGAGGCAAGGAAAAACTCCCTCTTGGGAAGAAACCTTGGACAAAAGCCAGGCTCTGTGTGGCGGCCGTCTGTCACGACTAGTTGGGCTATAAAAGAATAGAGGCGTACATGGTAGAGCAATCCAGAAGTTAGTCTCAGACCAAGGAACCAACAAGACAATTGTCTCAGATACATATCAGCCTATCAAGGCTCACTTCTAACTGTATGCTTTCGAATAGAGGAGGCTTTTAGGTAAAGAGAGGGAGTCGGGCAGATGGTTCCATAACAGAGGAGCCTGATAACTAAAAGATCTACCTCCCATTCTACTTCTAAATGTTCTAGGTGTGACGAGTAATTGTAAATTCTGTGGGCGCAGTGTTCTACTGGGTTAATAGGGTTCTAGGAGCTCTTTAAGATAGACTGGTGCCTGACTGTGTAGTGCTTTATACGTAAGAAGGAGAATTCTCAATTGTACTGGTTACCAGTGCAGTGAGGCTAACACGGGCAAGATATGATACTTTTGGTTCCAGTTAAGACTAGTGCGGCAGAATTTTGGACTAGCTGAAGGGTCTTTAAAGAGTTCTTAGGGCAGCCTTTTAAGAAATCCAACCTGGAGGTCACAAAAGCATGAACAAGATTTTCTGCATCTGGTAATGGCAGGAATTATTGGACTTTCTTGATGTTTGGTAAATGGAAAAATGCTGTTGTTGACACTTGTCATAGTTGGGAACCAAAGTGGATGTCCTGATGGAAGATGACACCAAGGTTTCTGACTGTATTGTGGGGGGTGAGTACAAGACCATCTAGGGCACTAATATCACTTGCAAGCTTTTCTCTGAGGCGCTGGGAACCAAGGACTTCATGTCAAACAATCCAAACTCTCCCTTTAATTGAAAAAAGTTGTAATTTGACTAGAATGATTTAGTCGCATAACATTTTTATAAGCCCGAACGCCCGATTACAACAATGTACTTCTACGGCTTCTGTTTTTTTGTGCAAGAGGCAAAAGGAGGTGATGACACCGGTCCCCACTAATGGATATCCCTTCTAGAACCTTTTTAAGCCAAAAAAGAGTACAGCTTGGCACAAACACAAACAAGGAGGAGGGAGTGAGAGTGTAAAGGAGTGTGGCATGCAGAAGCTTACACATTGTAGGGAAATTCTAACACACAAGCATGAAAAGTGTCAGGTGTGATAGAAGAGTTTCAGCTAAAATGAAAGGAAAGGTGTACAAAACCGTAGTGAGACCAGCCATGTTGTTTGGTTTAGAGACAGTGCCGCTGAGGAAAAGACAGGAGGCAGAGCTGGAGGTAGCAGAGATGAAGATG
>QODF01000209.1:814080-825878 GCA_024372805.1 Oostethus manadensis
AAAATAATTTTAGTAGCATGGAGTTGAAATATTAAAGTCATAAAATTATAAGTTAAAATTTCTTTGAAAAATCATATTAAAAGAAGATAAATTAAAAAATGGATTTAACTAAACTAATTAAAAAATACAACAGCAGAAATGGGGGAAAAAGAACAAAGTATTTGGAAATCAAAGTGACGTACGTTTGTGCGCTTGTTTGAACTTGTTGTTTCACGGAGGGAAATGACGTTATTCACTCAAAACGAAAACATCGATTCAAACTGAGCGTTGCTCTTTTGTCCGTACGTTAGCAAAGCTGCACCCTGGTTCATGGAGAAAGACGTGAGTCAAAGGGCGCAAATTCATTTGTCTACCTATAGTGGGAAAAAAATTTTACTAACCGAATTTGCACAAAAGTCTGCAATTCAAACAGAGTTTGGGGACAAATCATAAAGTTTTGCAGTTGGAACGCCTTCATGTTCCACGGGACATTTGTGGACCTAAAAAAAAAAAAATCACATGTTTCTTTGCTCGTCTTTATGTAAGATAGAAAATAGCAGGTTTGCAAAACCGTAAATTACCAATCGGGTTACATTTTACAACAGCAGTATGACACTTGCAAAAGATATGTTTTACTTTGCATTGGTTAATGTTTTTGATTTCATTTTTACAGTAGTTAGCTTATTTTTACACTTGAAAGTGTTAAAAATGTTAAGGACTGCAACGGCAATGGTTTAAAATGGTCACAATTTGATTATGGGACAGATGATTTTCATGATATCCTGTGGGAAAAAGTGCGTGAAACTGCAGTTCAAACAATGTTCTAGAACGTTCCTCTCGAGAGGTTCCACTGTAGCTTCATTTTCTATACATAGATGCTCGATTTAAGGCCGCCACTCCAACTGCCACAGAGGATTAGCCAATTATGTACACAGCAGCTGCCGGTCCATCCTGGGCCAAGAATGGGGACATTCTAGAAAGTGTGGCGTCCGAATACCGGGCTGTGTGTAACGCCTGGTACACTCGAAAAAAAAGGAAACTGGTGTGCTGTTACATTGACTAACGCATAACATGTAGAATGTAAGCTAGGATTCCATGTTTCCAAGATGAACGTGGTGAAATCATGCTGGGATGCATAAAATCTGGCAACTAAACATTCACTAAATGAAAAAAAAGTTGTTGTGGTTGGCGGGAAGAGCAACGTGAAGACTGCGCGAGAAGACGTCATTGTCGCGATATGTCACAAGGAAGAAGAAGCCCGTCCTGGCAGCACGTGGAAATGGTGAGCAGAAATCCGATATAATGCATTAAAATACAAACGAAATGCTATGTAGAAATTGCAGTAGAGCATCATTTCCAGCGATATTTGGTCAAGATGATAGTTTTTTAAACGATCAGACAAAACAGTCGGCCATCACGGGGCTCTCGGCTGCAGCTAGTGGTTGGAAATGCAGCAGTTTCTTTTTGGGCAATGCCAGTTCCATTTTAATATAGGCGCATGTGCTCGGATGATCTAAAACTGCTGTTCATCAGCTTTATACTGGACGCTACCTCCTTGCTGTGCATCTCCTCGCTTCCCGCACCCCGCTCGTGGCAGCGGCACCGGGGGGAGGGGCCGGCTTCTGATCCGGTGAAAGCAGGTAAACCTCCGCTTTCTCCCAGCTCACACCAAAGTCAAGCCTAAAAAAAATGGACTTAAGGATCCTGACATGAGTGTTAGTCCACGTGGAGACTCAGCACATTCATTTGAATTCACTCAAGGCAGAACGCTAAAACTAGAGCTTTGAACGAGCCAGGTTCCATCCCTGGATATGACGGATGGAAGACAAGCTTGAAGTATAAACTTGGTAACTACAGAACAAAGCTCAGGGGGCTTGGGTGCCCTGAAGTTACAGTGAATTCCCTAAAGCAAAAAGCTGATGGCAAAAGCAGTCCTGCCTGTGATGTTAGGAGGCCAAGAAAAGCAGAACTTAATGACTGTCCAGCTTATCCAACCGGTGAAACAGCAGAGACGCTAGAAAAGACAAGTCGGAGGTACAGAAAAGAAATCATGACAACATGGTGGCGACGATGATGGGCAAGACCTTTGCTCTCAGAAGGGATGAGGTAGACAGAAAGGCACCCAGGATAGCCCATTTCAAAACAAGGTGGCCAGCTCTTTTCCACGTGTGTAAAAGAGGTAAGAATTCATGTGTGACGGCACAAACAGATATTTTGTACACGGTGCTACATTTGAGAAATCCAAAACTACTTCAAAGTAGGGCTGCAACTAATGATTATTTTGGTAATGGATGTATTGGATTATTTTGGGATGAGAATCAGCAACTCCAAGTATAAGTCCATGGTTCTCACCCGGGAAAGGGTGGAGTGCCATCTCCGGGTCGGAGATGAGGTCCTGCCTCAAGTGGAGGAGTTTAAGTACCTCGGGGTCTTGTTCACGAGTGAGGGAAGGATGGAACGCGAGATGGACAGGCGAATTGGTGCAGCGTCTGCAGTGATGCGGACTCTGCACTGGTCTGTCCTGGTGAAAAGAGAGCCGAGCCAAAAGGCAAAGCTCTGAATTTACCGGTCGATCTCTGTTCCTACCCTCACCTATGGTCATGAGGTTTGGGTAGTGACCGAAAGGACAAGATCGCGGGTACAAGCGGCCGAAATGAGTTTTTCTCGCAGGGTGGCTGGGCTCTCCCTTAGAGATAGGGTGAGAAGCACTATCATCCGGGAGAGACTCGGAGTAGAACCGCTACTCCTCTGCATTAAGAGGAGTCAGATGAGATGGCTCGGGCATCTGGTTAGGATGCCTCCCGGACGCCTTCCTGGGGAGGTGTTCAAGGCACGTCCAACCGGTAGGAGGCCTCGGGCAAGACCCAGGACACGTTGGAGAGACTGTGTCTCCCAGCTGGCCTGGGAATGCCTCGGCATCTGCTGGGAAGAGCTGGACGAAGTGGCCGGGGAGAGGGACCTCTGGGCTTCCCTGCTTAGGTTGCTGCCCCGCGACCCGACCTCGGATACGCGGAAAAAAATGGATGGATGAATTAATCGGTTAATTATTTTAATCATTAATCATTTAGTTGCTAAAGGTTTATGGAAATTTTATTTTTTACAAATAAAATAATAAATAATATAATAATAATAATAATAAATAATTTTTTACAATGCTTGCAGGATTTTTTTTGTGGTTTACAATGGCAATTGTAGTACAGTTGAGCTTTATATGACTACATAATTTGAAAGCTCAGATTCTCTACACTTTTGTCTCCATGCTTTAGGTACTGAAAGCTGCTCTTGAACTGAGAAGATTGTGGAAGTAGGAGAGAGTCCTTTTCTGTTAATTTACAAATTGGTTGAACATTTAGGATCTGGCAACCCTAAGTGTGGGGTTCATTCTGTTTTCTAATTGGTTAACTGTCTTTAGAAACAAATATTGTGCTTTTCAAATAAGTTATCATTAAAGTTCCAAAATGAGTTTTTCATCAAAAACCGTAGATCTTAATGTAATTCTTGCCCTTTTTAAGTCTGAATACACCTGAATTCTCAATCCCACTGACATACCTTCCATAGAGGAAGCAGAGTCTGAGGACACGTACAGTTAAAACACTCCCTAATGGCAAGGCTCCAGGGGTAGATGAGTTTCGCCCTGAATTCCTCAAGGCTCTGGATGTTGGGGGACTGTCTTGGTTGACACGCCTCTACAACATTGCATGGAAGTCGAGAACAGTACCTCTGGACTGGCAGACCGGGGTGGTGGTCCCCATTTTTAAAAAGGGTGACCGGAGGGTGTGTTCCAACTATAGGGGAATCACACTCCTCAGCCTCCCTGGGAAAGTCTACTCCAGGGTGCTGGAGAGAAGGGTACGACCGTTAGTCGAACCTCGGTTAGAGGAGCTGCAATGTGGTTTTCGTCCCGGTCGCGGAACACTGGACCAGCTCTACACCCTTGCAAGGGTACTCGAGGGTATGTGGGAGTTTGCCCAACCAGTCTACATGTGCTTTGTGGACCTGGAAAAGGCATTCGACCGTGTCCCTCGTGGTGTCCTGTGGGGGGTGCTCCGGGAGTACGGGATTGATGGTCCGCTTCTACGTGCCATTCGGTCCTTGTACAATCGAAGCAGGAGCCTGGTTCGCATTGCCAGCAGTAAGTCGAGCTTGTTTCCGGTGAACGTTGGCCTCCGCCAAGGCTGCCCTTTGTCACCGATTCTGTTCATAATCTTCATGGACAGAATTTCTAGGTGCAGTCAAGGCGTTGAGGGAGTCCAGCTTGGTGACCTTAGGATTTCGTCTCTGCTATTTGCAGACGATGTGGTCCCTGGTGAGGTGTTTCAGGCATGCTCAGTCGGGAGAAGGCCACCGGGAAGACCTAGGACACAGCTGGCCCGGGAATGCCTTGGTGTCCCCTCGGTGGAGCTGGGAGAGGTCCACCGGGACGTCTGGACTTCCCTACTGAAACTGCTGCCCCCGCGACCCGGACCCGGACAAGCGGAAGAAAATGTAATGGTCACTGAAAACCTGACCACTGTGAAAATAGTTCTTTGACAAATCAACGAATGTTTTCTGCTCGACCATCTCAAATATGCTTCACACTTGTCTTGATTGTAGCTGATAGCCCCAATAAAGAGCGTGTAAAGTTTAAAGTTGAAGTCTTTCATAGTTTCTGAACAAAAATCCACAGTTTCTTCTGCAAAATCCACATTTGAGCAGCTTTAGATCCTCGGTACTTTTTACCAAAATGAATGTATTTTTCTAGTACCCATTGTCGACTTCAGCCTGGTGCACAGCAGTTCATTCAGCTAATTCCTGAACTTGTATATAATAGAGGTCGGGAATTAGCTGACCTCGGTCCAGGTCTGAATTTCTGAGCTGCTTAATTTGTACTCAAGCCTTGTTGACCAGGGTGTCAGACCTGACCGTGTTCAAAGCTCCTCAGTCGAATGGCTGCATGCGTCACTCTTTCTCTCTCCCTCATGTCTTCACTGAGCAGAGCCTCAGGTGACTCACTGCTTGTTCGTACTTTTTATTTTTTGTAAAAAGGCCAGGAAAGGATCGAGTTTCGGATCTGTCCAGTCCTAAAACCCTGAAATTGGTTAATTATCCAATTAAATATGCGTGCGAATGATTAGCACCTTTCAGCGCAGACATTGCACTGAAGACTAAACCGGGACTGAACTTAGTCTTGACTATAGAACTAATTCAGGGCCAAACATGGACTGAACTAGGGCTGAACATGGACCAAACTGGGACAGGTACTGGTATCCATCAACCTTCGTATTCACTTTTACTCTATCTCTAAATGGCTTCAGTGTTGTGACTTCCTATCAATCTAGTTAACAGTTGTCTAAGCTTCTCCGCTACTCTGCTGTCATGTTGATGCTTTCTTGTTTTGCGTATTCTTTATGATCTGCATACTTAGACGGTCAGCATTGACGTTAGACGAGAATGCATCCTCAAAGGTCTTTGTGCATACTTGAATGAAGATCATGAGAAGCTGGTGAAGGAACACAAGGTATGTTAAGTCTTCATCTTTTATGTTTAATGGGATTTTGATCAGTTGGTATGAATTGGATTTATTCTGGATTCCAAACAATAATAACATTTGGAAAGGTCTTATAAACGTCTTCACCTACTTGCCGACTGCATTGCACTTTTAAACAAACCAGGCATGTGCATACAAATTGTCTGCATGTAATAAAATTGTACTGGGTCAACTGGTGTTTCTGTCCCTGACCACCACATGATGTTGCAGAGACATGACAGTCCTACAACAACCAGATGTTTGAGGTACTTGGGACGGATCTTGTCCTTCCCGCAGCCTTGCAACCTCGACGCTTTCTTTCCACCTCAGTGGCTTCAGCTTGGGTGAGCAAATAGGGCTGGGTACCTTTTTTCTATACTTTACAGTACTTTAACGACAGCTTCTTTTCCATACCAATACCTTAACGATATCTTTTTCTGTAATACATTTCCTATTTCAATTCAAAAGCGTGTCCCAACGCGCCGAGGGATAGCACAACAACGCAGGTCACAGGAGCGTTAATATGAATGGTCTGAGCCGAAATTGAACTTAATCAGCATTAAACAGAGAGAAAGGACATTTATGAAAAAAGCTTTGGTAAGTATGTGCGAGCTCACCACAGAAATGGCGTTAGAGCTCCATGTCTGAATCCTCCAGGTTAAAGGTCCTATACCTTATTTAACAATGAAACAGAATTTTCATTTGAAGACTGTTTTTTTCTGGTCCAAACTAATCCATCGTTCTCCTAATGCATTTATAGCATCCAAATTCTTCACAATGATGACTTTAAAACATATTTCACAACTTTCAGGATGAAATGCTTTTGCAATAATGCAAAACCATCCAAGAAATAGTTTGTTTATGATTGATTAAAATACTTTATAAAGGTATTTTTGGGGCCAAATGGCCACTTCTTCAATACACTAAAGGATTAAAGCATTTATTCCACTGCAGGAGTTTTAAAAAATCAGGTATAGGGCTTTTAATGAAAAGGAACTTTGTTATTATTTTGTTTTTTTGTTCAGACAGATGATGAAAACATTGGAAGGGCCATGGCAGAGACGGTCTTTGGAATCTATGTCATGCAACATGAAGGAGCAGAGCCCGGTGATGACCCTGAGGATGTTGGAATCATTCTGGAAGGAGTGGAAGTGCTCATTGAGTTAGTAACCGTGCCGTACGCTGTGGCGGTGTTGCTTGGTCTTGTGTATGCTTTAAACCTGAGCTACCCTCTGGAGCTAAAATATACCTCCCAAGCATTGCAGAAGATCATAATGGAACTACAGTAGATGGAAACAGACTATTCAAAAAGGTACAAGTTGTCAAAACATTGCTTGGCCGTTAGTAAAGTTAGAAAATCATCATTGCAGTTCGAAACTGATAAGGGTTACTTGCGGCGTTCCTGACACGGATTGTAAGCTTATTTTATTATAATGTTTGACAGTGTAATGACGTGCCATGGGTGGTACGGACATGTTGTGTTAACCTCAATTTCTGTAACGTTCACCGGCACATACAGGTTCAAAATCATTACATTAATGCTTATTTGGAGAAACACTGTTTTTGGCAGCATGCTGTGTGTCCACCATTGCATGTTTGTGCCAATAGTTTCCTCAAAAAGTGAAATGCTTAAAGGGGACTGTTACTGAAAATATGGGATTGAACTCCCAGAAGTATCTTGCACTCATAGTTACCCTTTTTTTTTTTTACTCAAGCACTAGGTACTGTAATTCATTGTTTTGGCACTTTCGAAAGTAGTGTACTGTATTCATTTTATAGCTATAAGTTGATCCCATTTTTGTCATGTTTAAAATTGTGGCACTTTTGTTTTGAAAATACATTTTCATGGCAGTATCTACCGTGTCTTTTTTTTCTACACTTTACACCAAGCAGATTATGTGGATACCATTTACTGCAAACCTTAACTTCACTCAGTTTATTCTTGGAATGATAAAAAAAAACTCTTTAAATGAACTTTAAAAAATCATGGAAAGTACAGTGAGGGGAAAAAAGTATTTGAACCCCAGCTGGCTTTTGTAAGTTTGCCCACTAACAAAGAAATGATCAGTCTATAATTTCAATGGTAGCTTTATTTGAACACTGAGAGACGACAATGACAAAAAAAATCCAGAAAAATGCGTTTCAAAAAGAGTTAGAAATTAATTTGCATTTCCATCAGCAAGATCTCTAGCTCCCAGGTGGATCTTGTAGAGGTAACGAGCTGACATTGGCAGCCCTCTCAGCTCGTTACCTGTATAAAAGAGACCTGTCCACAGAAGACTGGATGAAAGTGTTGTGGTCAGATGAGACCAAAATTGAGCTCTTTGGCATCAACTCAACTCGCCGTGTTTGGAGGAGGAGGAATGCTGCCTATAACTCCAAAAACACCGTCCCCCACCAAATATGGAGGTGGAAACATTATGCTTTGGGGGTGTTTTTCTGCCAAGGGGACAGGACAATTGCCGCATCAAAGGGAGGATGGATGGGGCCATGTACCGTCAAGTTTTGGGTGAGATGGGTCGTAGTTGGGTATTCCAGCATGACAATGATCCAAAAGGTCATGGAGCGGCCTAGTCAGTCTCCAGACCTTAATCCCATAGAAAATCTGTGGAGGGAGCTGAAGGTTGGAGTTGCCAAACATCAGCCACGAAACATTAATGACTTGGAGAGGATCTGCAAAGAGGAGTGGGTCAAAATCCCCCCTGAGATGTGTGCAAACCTTGTGGCCAACTACAAGAAACGGCTGACCTCTGTGATTGCCAACAAAGGTTTTGCCACCAAGTACTGAAGCACGTTTTTTAACGAGATCAAATACTTATTTCCTTCATGGACATGCAAATTAGTTTGAAACTCTTTTTGAAACGCATTTTTCTGGTTTTCTGGCATTTTGTTATTGTTGTCTCTCAGTGTTCAAATAAAGCTACCATTGAAATTATAGACTGATCATTTTTTTGTTAGTGGGCAAATTTACAAAATCCCCTCACGTTTTCCCCTCACTGTACTTCCACATTGATTAAATGGCTTTTTATAAGTATGAATCAATTCATTTGGGTCAACTCATTTTATTTATGTTGGATCAACGTAATGTAGTTGTGTAATTTCACAACTATCAAATTAGTAGGTCTAATACCATTTTATTTAGTGAGTCCCAGCTTTAGGAAAGAAGTTAAATCAACCTCAATTAATTAATTGACCCAACTCGTCTAGATAGAGTGGGACCCAAACCTAGTAAATAGGCGTATCAACCCTAATAAATGACGTTGAACCTAGTCAGGTGCATCAAGTTGAACCAACAAAAGTGCTAAATGCTGAAAGAAAGCCATTTTATCATGTGGAAATACTTCCATGATTTTTTAAAATTCATTCAAAGAGTTATTTTTTTGAGTGTGCTGACCTGGCAGAACTGGCCTCAGCCCACATGGACCCCTGGTGGGGGAGATTCCTCGGACGATGCAGTCAAACAGGAAGCTGATCTGCTCGCTCTCGGATGACGTGAGCAGGAAAACGCCAGACCCTGCGGGTGAAAAACAACATAGATGCGAAACCTCAAAAAACAACAAAATCCAATGAGGCTTCAGAGATCAAAGGTCATCCAACACCCCCCGACCACCCGGTGATGAGATGACCTGCTGTCCCGAGGGCCACCCGTGTCAAAGGGTGGTCCTCTCAATCACATTCCCGAAACTTCAAAAAGATCGGCGGCGTTGTCTGCACTCCTCAGAAGTGACAATAAATTACACCCATCGTGCTACCAAATATTATGTCAATCAAACTCTATTGTTATCATTTTAAACATCACAGTTAAACTGTAAGTCAGGATATTCTGGACAAAAGGGCAATTTATGTTTTTTCCTGCTGTTTTTATTGATGTGGAGGGATGGTCAATATTGGCTTTCTATCATCAATTGGTTGGTGATCAATTAATGGAACCCAAATGGCAGCAGCATTCAAAAAAATGATGACATGACAGTAAGACCGAGGAATTAACGTTGGTAGAACAATTTGTTACACCTATACGCTGTCAAAAAATGTTTAAAGCGTTAAGTCTTGCAATAAAATTCAACTTTCACGCAATAATCCTCTATTTTTACATTTTTATCACTATAGTTCTTTTCTTTACGTTTTACAGTCAACATTCTTTAAGTCCTTTTGAAATTCCACACGGTTGCCAGTGGTAGTCCTCTTACAGTAACCGCAGCGCGTTCCTCCCTCAAACACAAATCCATTGGGTACGGGCCCATATCTGCGTAGATCCGGAAGGTTCCAGTGGCCGAAGACGACGGGGGGGAAGTCTCGGACGAGGGCCAGCAGGTTGTTGCACAGGTGAAGGGTCGCTGGTCCGCTTTCTAACTTGGTCCCAGCAAGGACTCCGACGTTGAACATGTGAACTGGCGACACAGAGAATTGTTATTGTCTCAGTTTGGCCTCCGTGTGGTCGTTTGCGCTCCCTACAAAATGTCAACCCGCCGCACCCACCAACTCACATCTCAGGGTTAAACACAAAGCTTTAATGTGCGAAGGTCCGGCTGCAAGCAATCAGGTGACATTTCTGGCACAAAGTAGCCGACACGACACACGGAGACATTCCACTGGACCACCGCCACTTGCTATTAATGGCGCCTCTTACGTAACACACTGTATAATGTTCCTCTATAGTAGACAGTGTTATACATGCTCCATCAGATGACACCTACAAAGCCTGGCCTAGAAAGGTCTAAACTTAAGGTTAGTCAGGAGGTAGACTCCTATAGACTTTAAACTTGGTCTGGAAAGGTCTGACACTGCACCCAATGCGCAGGTGCGCTCTTGTTAACTCCCAAAATCAGCTTGTAAACTTATGACTACTCAGTTGTTACACTCCTGTCAACTCCCAAACCTGTTCTAGAAAGGTCCAATCTTCAAACTAGTCAGGAGGTAGACTCCTGTCAAGTCCCAAACTTGGTCCAGAAAGGTCTGACCCTGCGACTAATCAGCTGGTACACTCCTGTCAACTCCCAAACCTGTTCTAGAAAGGTCCAATCTTCAACTAGTCAGGAGGTAGACTCCTGTCGAGTCCCAAACTTGGTCCAGAAAGGTCTGACCCTTCGACTAATCAGCTGGTACACTCTCGTCAACTCCAAAACCTGTTCTAGAAAGGTCCAATCTTCAAACTAGTCAGGAGGTAGTCTTCTGTCGAGTCCCAAACTTGGTCCAGAAAGGTCTGACCCTGCGACTAATCAGCTGGTGCACCCCTGTCAACACTAAACCTGTCACCTGAAACTAGAAATTTAAATAAACATGAAATTGAAAGTCCCTAAACTCACCTTCTCCCAGGCTGTAACGCAGACGCTTCTCCCACGCCTGCAGGGCATCCCTGCTGTCAAAGCCCAGCAACACCGCCTGGTTGAGGCAGAGAATGGCCAGCGTGAAGGCCACGTCCTCATGGCAATGTCCTGTTTCCAGGCCGCAGATGTCCTCCAGGGTGATTGCGGCACGCTCCTTGTTGCCCTTGGCTTTGTCTGACTTGTCTTTGAAAACCAGCAAGACGAGGCAATCTGGAGGAGTCCGAAGAGTCCATGTGAGTAATCTCCTCAATGTCAATTTACACGCGTGTGTGTGCACGCACGAGTGTGTGTGTCCTAACTGTGACTCTCAAACACAACAGCTGTGACAACATGAACATACTTACAAGGGTTTTGTCTGTCCCAAAACTTGTGTTTAGATACTGTTAGCATGTAGCGCAGGTTGCAGAAAAGTGCACGGCATGCTCTCTCATAACTAATGTTGATTGAAAAGATTTTATCACGCTTGTAAATATTCTAACATGATCTAATTCAAATGGCAAAATCTGCAAAAAAAAACCCAAACCTTGTAATGAATTTTTTTAAATCGCAAAGGTATGAGAAAAACACACATAGGTTGGTTAAGGGTGCAGATTCCACCTAACAAATGTAGTTATAATTTGTAGAGAAAAAAAACACTAGACTTTGTAGCTTGTTACAGAGTTATGAGTTTTCATCACACATAATTAAAAACGCATTGTTCAAAATATGAACAATTTGCACAAAAACACAAACTTTCTAACTATTTATGCATAATCAGGCCTTTTTCTTACAAACTTACAGTATACAGTATTTGAAAACCCACATTTTGGTCACTTAAGAGTGTAGGAAGGCACATGTGTAGTTACGTAGCGTGCTAACAGTTAGCATTGCTATCATGGTAACAGTAGCATGTTAGCATTTTAGCCACTCATAGGTATAAACTTGCATAGTGTGTGTTATCATGCGAGGTGTTGGGATGCAAACGGTTAGCATGTCAGCATTGTTAACCT
>QODF01000209.1:826242-845278 GCA_024372805.1 Oostethus manadensis
ATATTAACATGTCAGGATTTTAACCATTTTCTCAGGTATTAACGCTCATATTATGCTAGTTAGCATGCTAACAGTTAGCATGTCAGCATTGTTAACAGCTAATATTAACATGTCAGGATTTTAACCATTTTCTCAGGTATTAACGCTCATATTATGCTGGTTAGCATGCTAACAGTTAGCATTTTTAACCACTTTCATAGGTATATACATATGCAGACAGTGTCATCACGCGAGGGGCTAGCATGCAAACAGTTGTCACGCTCACGTTGTTAACCAGCTAAAGTAAGCGTTAACTTTTAGCCATCGGGTCTTAATTTACGCGGACACTCGGCTCTATCGTGATAGCTGTTATCATGCTAACAATTAGCGCTCCGGTATGGACACGCGAGAGCGCAGCATTGCCAGCATCTGTGTGGCATTCACATGCAATTTGCACATTTCTAGTGGTCATTATTATCACTACTAAGAAGTAGTACTGTCTCAGCACAGTATTACCACATACATGTGCTGAGGATGTCTGCTAAGAGTGGGACAGATTCTGCAAAAACACTTAATTAAATATAATTATGGCTTTTTAACACAATCGTCTAATTAAAAAGCTGTTTTGGTTAGTTGAGTTCGCATGACATGCACCATCGCAGCTAATATGCGCAGACGACAAACACTCTCTAACTAGTTGTACGTCGGTTACGTTTGCGTGACATGCACTGTCGCAGTTGATATGAATTGTTAGGAGGTGCACAATTCCCATAAAAACACGCACTTACACATAATCAGGGATGTTTAAATCACAAACCTATAATTCCAACGTTTTGGTCGCTGGAGGTTGCATGGCATGCACTGTCGTATCTAATACGCGCACTTTTAACAAGGCAGGATTCGTTCTTACCTGCTACAGGCGACGGCTTGCGAAGAACAAGCCACCTAGTCTTCCACTGTTGGACAACAACCACAATCCCGTGTTAACGTTTGTCTAACTGTTTTTACCTGTCCGAACAAATGCAAAGAACCTTTTTCCCATCTCGGAGTTCGGCGTATCCCTCCACTACAACTGATTCCGTCATCTTCGGTCATGGTTCCTGACAGCTGCAGGAGTGGGGTGCCCGAGTGAGGGTGACTTTCAAAATAGCTCCAAAGCCTGAGGGGCGATAAAGTCCACGCCCCAACCAAGACCACCCCAACCTTAAGCCACGCCTCCTCCAACGACAACAACAACATGGGAAGTGGTGTGCCGGCGAGCCACCTGGGAAGAAACACATACCTGGAATGCCACAAGGTCATAAAAGCTTACAGGACAACCATGCAAGGTTCGACAATGCAGTACTCTTGTAATGGCACTGGTGGTAGTAGTAGTACCAGGAGTATCCTAATTTTAAATGTTCTCATATTAGGAGAGATCAGAATTTTACAACAGTGTATTCAAAAGCCAATTAAATATATGGGAATAAAGTTTGGGATATTAGGAGAAATAATAATATACATATTGGGAAAAAAAAACTTGCACGCTAAAATAGCTTTATTCAGTCCCCATGTGTGTTCACAGTCCAAAAACGTACTCACAAAAAAACTGTAAACAGTATTAAAACGACTCTTTCACGTGGCCTTCGGTTCCCGTTTGATGATGGAATTGATCCAGTCCATATAGTTGGCCACTCTGGTGTAAACGCCCGGTTTTCCTGAGCGCCCGCAGCCCTCTCCCCAGCTGATGATCCCGTACAGGTAGCTGACGTCGTTCCTCGAGCAGGCCAGCGGACCGCCAGAGTCCCCCTGAGAAAAAGCAGTTTTGGGTGTTCGTATTTCTTGAATGTTGACGGAGTTATGATGAACGCGCGTGAATCATGCATTCAAGAATTAGGAAATATGTCTTCCTCACCTGACAAGCGTCGACGCAACCGTTGAGCCCGGCGCAAATCATGTCGGAGGTGACGTGGTTGCCGTAGACTTCCGGTTTCCTGCACGTGTCGTGCTGGATTAGCCTCACTCCCGCCTCCTGCAAACTGGAGTAACCATCTGCCTCTGCCGGACCACAGCAACAGAAACCTTTATTGTGAAACTTCTCAAGTCATAAATGCTTACCTGGTACGTGATGCTTACACTTGCCATAAGCTGATATCGTTATATTTTGTCAGAATGTCATGAAAAAGTCTTACTACTGTATTTATTTCTTATGGGAAAAACTGATTTTGTTAGCGTCCGTTTCGGTTAAAGTCAGGCCTTCTGGAATGAACTAATGACGCTAACCAAGGTTATACTGTACTAACATTACATGATGAAATAATTGTGTTATTTTTTCTGGGAAAAAAATATTCTACTGCATGAAAAAACATTTTAAGTTATGTTAACGTACATTACTGCTATAAAGTCATAATTTCAGGAGAACTTTCCAGAATAATGTTAACACAGGGATAAAAGTTGTAATGTTACAAGAGCCATCATTTCATGACAGTGACAAGTTTTACAAAAACATAGTTGTAGGATTACAAGAACAAAGTTCAATGTGGTGAAAACAAAGAATAATTGGAGTGTAAACGTGACTATAGCGGTGTAATTTCATGTCTGGGTAAAAAACGGAATTTAGAAAGTTATAAAAAGGGTTTCCTATGCTCCAAGTACAAAAATATTCCTTTTATTGATATCGATCCATACTTTGCGGAAATTCATTAATCGCGTTCAGTTCATCATCATGACCAGGCTGTAATACTCTGAAGAGCGTTGTAAAAAATAAAAAATAAAAGAGAAAAGGTCAATCAGTGATCAATTTAGTGAAAAACCAGGTGGGAATCAGGTGGCCGCTATTTAAGGGTGAAAGTAGCACTTGTTCAACATCATTTCTCTTTGAAAGCCTGAGAAAATGGGCCGTTCTTTGTACTTTGATTTAAAAATTGACAGAGAGGCGAAACCTTAAGGAGAGGTGCAAAAAATGTCTATTAATTTCAAACTATCAAAATGGATTTAAGAATAACCAGAATAGCAAAGGATCAGCCAATGATCAGCTCCACGACGATCAAAGACAGTCTGGATTTACCTGTAAGTACTGTGACAGTTAGAAGACGTCTGTGTGAAGCTAATCTACTTACAAGAATCCCCCAGAAAGTCCTTCTGTTAAAAAAAGGCAGGGACAAACATTTTGTGGACTGATGAGAGTAAAATTGTTCTTTTTGGGTGCAAGGGCTGCAGACAGTTTGTGAGACGAACCCCAAATTTTGAATTGAAGCCACAGCATCATGACATGGGCATGTTTCTCCTACTATTTATCCCATAGCAGGGATCATGGATGAGTTTGCATATGTCCAAATACTTGAAGAGGTCACGTTGCCTTATGCTGAAGAGGACATGCCCTTGAAATCAACAAGACCCCAAACACACTAGTAAACCAGCAACATCTTATGTTCTTATGTTATGGAGGGGCCAGCCCAATCCCCGGACTTTCATCCAATGGAAAACTTGTGGGGTGACATCACAAATGCAAGAAATGTTGATGAATTGTGGAATGTTGTTGAAGAATGTTGGAGTGGAATAACAGCTGAGTTGGAAGAGTCCACACAGATGTGAAGCACTTATAAAAAACTAAATATAACTTTAGTCATTCACAGGATTGACAAATCAAATCAAGTCAATGGCAGACACTGCTATTTTTTTGAACACGCCCCTTTCAGTTAATTGCCCAATTACACAGCCTTAAAAGCGTGCATATCATGAATGCCGGGTCGTGTTTGTTTTCTGAGAATCTACTGCACCTGCTGGGAACTTGTTTGCCACGTAGCAATAAAAATATACTAATGACAGTACCTTATCTGGTTAGTCGCATTGCACTGCTATTATTTGGAACACTACTGCAACTGTGATTAACACATTATTTCTGTTTCTTTTTCACAAAAACGCAGATCCCTGACCTCAAACCTGTTCCTCGTCAGTGACCTATGAGCGCACGATAAAAAGTGCGTTTCCATGTTGTATTGCAATACTTTTATCGCCGTAAACTACGCTGCACACACTTCCTGTTTACAAATGGCCATGCTTGTGATTAGCAGTATCGAGTCGTGTGATCCACTCACTCTCATGCATGCGGCCCCAGCCGCTGATGGAGCAGCAGTACTTGTCAGGGAAGGAGACGCCTGCGTCGGGGAGACAAATGGGCCGGATGAATGGTGTCCTCCTGACGCAGCGGCCGTCTTGTTTCTTCAGTTTGATCAAGACTGGACAAATAGACGAGTTAGGACTTCACGCAGCTGCTCGCTGACGTACAGCTGGCCACGTAAACAACGCGGGTGGTCTTCTACTTTCCGTCACCCGCCAAGACGTCTGTTTAGTGTTTACCGATGTCGTGTAGCGTGGGGTTAAACACGGAGAACTGTTTGGGAAAGATGTACTTGTCCACTCCAAACGTCCTTGTGTCCCCGCCGCTCACGTTGAAGTGGTGCTGGCCCAGGACCACCCGAAGCTGGGACATCAGGGGGCTGTGAAGGGGAAACAAAAAAGAAATTAAATAAAAAAAAAACAAAAAGAAAACAAAAAACAAGAAAAAAAAAATAAAAAATCAGTCTTAAAGTGGTACTTTTACGAAAAAGGATGGATAAGATCATGAGAGAGAAGAGAAACGACATAAATTGGTGAGAATAACGTTGGGATATCACAACATAGGAATAGATTGTGCTTTTTGCATGCTAATACAGTGATATTCTGGACATTACTACAGTATTTCACACCAGTCCTACAGTACTAATGTGATTTTTTTTAAAGTCTACATTTTGTGAAAATAAAGATGCAGCCCACCCTGAAATCGTCTTCAGACACCCCTAGGGGGTCTGAAAAAATAAAATTTAAAAAATTAAAAAATACAGTGTGCCGGGGCTGCTACTTCAACAGGACAACGGCCCTAAACACTCACTTCTCTAATTCTACCAAGGCATTCTGGGATGGAATCTTAGTCCCCAGACCTGAATATGATTGACAATGTGTGGTGTGCTTTAAATCGGGCTGTCCGTGCTGGGAAAGCATCAAAGCTGACTGGTTTGTAGAGAAGAACGCTCAAAGATACTGTCAACCACCATCCACACCCTCGTTGGAAGCGTTTAGTTCTTTCTGCAAAAGGAGCATCTACTAAATATTCATGTCAAGTTTCTGTCGGGGTGCCCAAATTTATGCAACTTCCTAATTTAGTTTAAATAATTATTGGACACTTTCTGTAAATCCTAAACACTTCATTTTTACTTCTCAAATATGACGGTGTTTGTCTGCTATATGATATCTTTCCTGGAAATTGCTGATTCAAACTGCTCATCATTTATAAAGGAACATCTTGAAAGTTTTAGAGGTGCCCCAACTTTTGCATACCACTGTATGCTTTATACATGTTCCTCTAAATGGAAAGTTATGGCCCACGTTGTAGTTGGGAGGGCAAGGTGAGGAGCAGTGAATTGCGGATAGGAAACGTAAAAAAGGAGACGCAAATGAGAGTAGTTGGTCCAATGAATGAAAAATGTACATTTCAAACGCACACCCGGTGAAAGTTTAACGTAAAACAACAGCGCAAAGTGCACAGCTGCGAGTGCAGCCACAGCTATGGTAGCAGTGAAGATGGTAGCAATGTAGGGAGCCATAGCAAAGCTCTTTGCCAAACTAAAAAGAGAACACCTCGTGTATGAGAAACCAAAGGATGACGAACGTTCTCGCCAAGTGGGTAGCAATAAACTGCAGGCCGACAAAAAAAAATGGAAAATGAGGGGTTAACAAAAGTGCTGCAAAGTGCATGGAATGGCCCATCAATTACCCACGAGCCACTTTGCAGGGCTACCGTGGCGACCAAAATCAACAGGATATACGACCGGTGAAAAGAAAAACAAAGATTTTGGTGGACGATTCCCCAACTTTGTCGCGTTATTACACTACTTGAGTCCATCTCCGTTTTAAGTATATTTCTTTCTATCAAAAAGGCTTCCTTGTTAGTAAACGTCAACAGTCTCAACAATGTTAGCACCAAACATCTGCTTACGGTTTCATGATTACTGTGAAGTTTGACATGCATAACATGCATACTTGCGAAAGAAACAGTGCGCCGCAGAGACGACCCAGCAGGAAGAGATCAAGGTTCCGGCGCAGAAGTCAGACGGTCCGATATAGATGGCCGCCATCCAGGGATGAGCACCAGGAAGTGCCGAAGTTCCTCCCATGATCCTTCCCCTGGCAACCGACACTCTCTTCTTGTGCTTTGTGCCGCACTTCGCCTTCTTCGCGGCCGGCATGGATGGCTTAGCGTTGCCTATTCCTGGTAGCGTGTTGAACGTCATCCTACGAGAAGTTGCTACGTACAAAAAACATTAATTATTTTCCTTTTACGGTGGAATTTCTCTGTTCTGGAGGAGAAAAATGTAGTTGGTATGGCAGCCGGCAGGCTACTTTCCAGTTCATAAAGAAAGATGGAATTCTGAAACAAAAATTTGCATGGACTAGTGTTAACTTGTTCCGAGTTCGTGTTGGGCAAATGCCGGTACTCCCACGTTCCAAAAACATGCACGTTAGCTTCATTGGTTAACGAGCCAACTTTCCAATCAACTTATTAGCTAGTCAGACCATTGGAAAAACAAACGATTAGCTGTTTAATGGGATAGTGTACTAACACAGGGGCATCCTGCAGGAAGGCACTGCACAGTACTCCCAAGAGATGGCACCCTTACTCAGCGTGTAACACCACGGTCTCTTGTCCCCGTCCGGATTTCTGCACACAAAGAATGACAAATTTAATTATGTCTTTCTATGAATATATAGCTTATATAAAATATTTGTAATAATATTTTTGTAAAAATATGCTGTATACAGTAAATACAGTGAGGGGAAAAAAGTATTTGAACCCCAGCTGATTTTGTAAGTTTGCCCACTAACAAAGAAATGTTTAGTCTATAATTTCAATGGTCGCTTTATTTGAACACTGAGAGACAACAATGACAACAATCGCCAGGTCCGGGCGACCTGGTCTTCAGCGGCCAAATCTGGTTCTTGGGACATGGAATGTCACCCTGGTGGGGAAGGAGCCCGAGCTTGTGGAAGAGGCGGAGAGATTCCGACTAGATATAGTCGGACTCACCTCAACCCACAGTTTGGGCTCTGGAACCAAATTCCTTGAGAGGGGCTGGACCTTGTTCTTCTCTGGAGTTGCCGCAGGGGAGAGGCGGCGAGCTGGTGTGGGCTTATTGTTAGCCCCCCGGCTTGGTGCCTCTGTGTTGGAGTCATCCCCAGTAAACGAGAGGGTTACTTCCCTACGCCTTAGGGCTGGGGAAAGGGTCCTGACTGTGGTTTGTGCCTATGCGCCGAACGGCAGTTCAGAGTACCCAGCCTTCTTGGAGTCTATCAGAGGGGTGCTGGAGAGCACCCCAGCTGGTGACTCCATAGTTCTACTGGGAGACTTCAACGCCCATGTGGGCAATGACAGTGTGACTTGGAGGGGCGTGGTTGGGAGGAACGGCCTCCCTGACCTGAACCCGTGCGGTGTGTTGTTGCTGGACTTCTGTGCGAACTACAGTTTGTCCATAACGAACACCATGTTCGAACATAAGGATGCCCATAAGTGCACTTGGCACCAGGACACCCTAGGTCGCAGGTCTATGATCGACTTTGTGGTCGTATCATCAGACCTGCGTCCGTATGTTCTGGACACGCGGGTGAAGAGAGGGGCTGAGCTGTCAACTGACCACCACCTGGTGATGAGTTGGATTAGATGGCGGGGAAGGATGCCGGACAGACCTGGCAGACCCAAACGCGTAGTGAGGGTGTGCTGGGAACGTCTGGCAGAATCTCCCGTTCGTCGAGTCTTCAACTCTCATCTCCGGCAGAGCTTCGCCTGCATTTCGAGGGAGGACCGGGATATTGAGTCCGAATGGGCCGTATTCCGTGCCTCTATTGCTGAGGCAGCCAGTTGTGGTTGCGGCCGCAAGGTGGTCGGTGCCAGTCGTGGTGGCAAGCCCCGAACCCGATGGTGGACACCGGGGGTTAGGGCTGCCGTCAAGCTGAAAAAGGAGTCCTATCGAGCATGGATGGCTTGCGGGACTCCCGAAGCAGCTGACAGGTACCGGCAGGCCAAGCGGCACGCGGCTTCGGCGGTGGTCGAGGCAAAAACTCGGGTGTGGGAGGAGTTCGGTGAGGCTATGGAGCACGACTTTCGGTCGGCCTCGAAGAGGTTCTGGCAAACCGTCCGACACCTCAGAAAGGGGAAGCAGCCCCCAGTTCACACTGTTTACAGTGCGGACGGGGGCTTGCTGACCACGACTGTGGATATAGTTGGTCGGTGGAAGGAATACTTCGAGGCCCTTCTCAATCCCACTGACATGCCTTCCATAGAGGAAGCAGAGTCTGAGGATACGTACGTGGACAGTTCTATCACCGTGGCTGAGGTAATTGGGGTAGTCAAATCACTCCCCAGTGGCAAGGCTCCGGGGGTAGACGAGTTCCGCTCAGAATTTCTCAAGGCTCTGGATGTTGGAGGACTGTGTTGGTTGACACGCCTCTACAACATTGCATGGAAGTCAGGAACAGTACCTCTGGACTGGCAGACCGGGGTGGTGGTCCCCATTTTTAAAAAGGGTGACCGGAGGGTGTGTTCCAACTATAGGGGGATCACACTCCTCAGCCTTCCTGGGAAAGTCTACTCCAGGGTGCTGGAGAGAAGGGTACGACCGTTAGTCGAACCTCGGTTAGAGGAGCTGCAATGTGGTTTTCGTCCCGGTCGCGGAACACTGGACCAGCTCTACACCCTTGCAAGGGTACTCGAGGGTATGTGGGAGTTTGCCCAACCAGTCTACATGTGCTTTGTGGACCTGGAAAAGGCATTCGACCGTGTCCCTCGTGGTGTCCTGTGGGGGGTGCTCCGGGAGTACGGGATTGATGGTCCGCTTCTACGTGCCATTCGGTCCTTGTACAATCGAAGCAGGAGCCTGGTTCGCATTGCCAGCAGTAAGTCGAGCTTGTTTCCGGTGAACGTTGGCCTCCGCCAAGGCTGCCCTTTGTCACCGATTCTGTTCATAATCTTCATGGACAGAATTTCTAGGCGCAGTCAAGGTGTTGAGGGAGTCCAGCTTGGTGACCTTAGGATCTCGTCTCTGCTATTTGCAGACGATGTGGTCCTTATGGCCTCATCAGGCTGTGACCTTCAGCGTTTACTGGAGTGGTTTGCAGCTGAGTGTGAAGCTTCTGGGATGAGACTCAGCACCTCCAAATCCGAGGCCATGGTTCTCAGTCGGAAACGGGTGGACTGTACCCTCCGGTTTGGGAGTGAGGTCTTACCTCAGGTGGAGGAGTTCAAGTATCTCGGGTTCTTGTTCACGAGTGAGGGAAGGTGCAGGACAGATCGGTGCAGCATCTGCAGTAATGCGGTCGCTGTACCGGACCGTCGTGGTGAAGAGAGAGCTGAGCCGGAAGGCAAAGCTCTCTGTTTACCGATCGATCTACGTTCCCACCCTCACCTATGGTCATGAGTTATGGGTCATGACCGAAAGAATGAGATCATGAATACAAGCGGCGGAAATGAGTTTGCTTCGTAGGGTGGCTGGACTCACCCTAAGAGATAGGGTGAGGAGCTCAGCCATCCGGGAGGAGCTCAAAGTAGAGCCGCTGCTCCTTCACATCGAGGGGAGCCAGTTGAGGTGGCTCGGGCATCTAGTCCGGATGCCTCCCGGGCGCCTCCATGGTGAGGTGTTTTGGGCATTCCCAGTCAGGAGAAGGCTCCCGGGAAGACCTAGGACACGCTGGAGGGACTATGTCTCACAGCTGGCCTGGGAACGCCTTGGTGTCCTCCTGGTGGAGCTGGAAGAGGTCGCTGTGGACCGGGAAGTCTGGACTTCCGTACTGAAGCTGCTGCCACCGCGACCCGGACCCGAATAAGCGGAGGAAAATGGATGGATGGATGGAGACAACAATGACACAAAAAATCCAGAAAAATGCGTTTCAAAAAGAGTTAGAAATTAATTTGCATTTCCATTGGGGAAATAACTATTTGATCCCCTATCCGTCACCAAGATCTCTAGCGACCAGGTGGATCTTATACAGGGAACGAGCTGACATTGGCAGCCCTCTCAGCTCGTTACCTGTATAAAAGAGACCTGTCCACATCAATCAATCCAGGTGCCAAACTCTGCACCATGGCCAAGACCATCCACACCATCCAAAAACACAGTCCCTACCGTCAAATATGGAGGTGGAAACATTATGCTTTGGAGGTGTTTTTCTGCCAAGGGGACAGGACAATTGCAACGCATCAAAGGGTGGATGGATGGGGCCATGTACGGTCAAGTGTTGGGTGAAATGTGTCGTGGTTGGGTGTTCCAGCATGACAATGATCCAAAACACACAGCAAAAGATTGGCTCAAGAAGAATAAGCATATTAAGGTCATGGAGTGGCCTAGTCAGTCTCCAGACCTTAATCCCATGGAAAATCGGTGATGGGAGCTGAAGGTTGGAGTTGCCAAACATCAGTCATGAAACATGGATGACTTGGAGAGGATCTGCAAAGAGGAGGGGGCCAAAATCCCCCCTGAGATGTGTGCAAACCTTGTGGCCAACCACAAGAAACGGCTGACCTCTGTGATTGCCAACAAAGGTTTTGCNGTCGTGGTTGGGTGTTCCAGCATGACAATGATCCAAAACACACAGCAAAAGATTGGCTCAAGAAGAATAAGCATATTAAGGTCATGGAGTGGCCTAGTCAGTCTCCAGACCTTAATCCCATGGAAAATCGGTGATGGGAGCTGAAGGTTGGAGTTGTCAAACATCAGTCATGAAACATGGATGACTTGGAGAGGATCTGCAAAGAGGAGGGGGCCAAAATCCCCCCTGAGATGTGTGCAAACCTTGTGGCCAACCACAAGAAACGGCTGACCTCTGTGATTGCCAACAAAGGTTTTGCCACCAAGTACTGAAGCACGTTTTTCAAAGGGATCAAATACTTATTTCCTTATTTCCAACTGTTGTCATTGTTGTCTCTCAGTGTTCAAATAAAGCTACCATTGAAATTATAGACTGATCATTTCTTTGTTAGTGGGCAAACTTACAAAATCAGCTGGGGTTAAAATAATTTTTTCCCTCACTGTATAATATACAGAATATATTACAATATCTACAATATTAATATATAATTATTATTTACGCGTTGTTACTAGGGGTGACAGGACTGGACAAAAAATACGTTTTTATTTAACGGAGTCACTAAACAATGCAGGTACGTTTTAAAATAATATACGCATAATCTAAGCACGATGCCTCTCTTTTTTTTTTTTTTGCAAATGCCAACCGTTAAAACAAGGGCAGCAGTTGTAGCTAATTTATAATAATTTATGTTCATTTAAACACTGAACTGATTTGTGTAAAATAAAATAAAAAAATGTAGCCAACTTTAAGATAAAAAAGCCAATCAGAGTTCAAATACCTGCATATCAGTGTTGTTTGATCAATACTGCTTATTACTGCACTAAACTGTCATCAATAATCATTGTTTTGATCCTGTTCTTGCAAAGAGAGACATGAAAAATGTAAATACTGTTCCTGGCATTTGCATTTTTCTTCACCAAAACAGTAATATAGTGATGGTCAATAGAAAAACAACGTGCTGTTAGAGCGGCACACCATGAGCTCGCCACACCGTTAGAGAGCAGTCCTGGCACAGTGAGGGAGTAGTACTGCTGTAGCTACAGAGCCGAAGATCAAACATCCACCTTTACCACGCTAGCGATCCGGTGGCTATATACCCATGACCCTGTGTATATAGGGTATATAGGACCCTGTGTATATTGTTCCGAGATGAACACGTTTTTTTTTAGGAAAATCGGTCGATCTATCAAATTAGCCCGGGTTATTAGTACCAGCATTTTAACATTTTCTAGTTACTTTTTGCCACACTTTGTCCAAGCTCTGCCTTCTTGACCCTGTCGCTTGTCAAGGTTTTGGGTTGCAGTGCGGAGGGGTTCATGCAGACAGGTATCGAACGGCGATATTTACAATACAAAAGGAGGTCGAGCTCCACTCCCACTTGCCTGTGCAGCCCACACTTCACGTCTGTGGACCGCTAGTATTTCATTTAATTTACTTAATATAGCACTAAACTGTCAGCATGGATCTCTTCTGCGTATGAGGTGTGTTCTGAAGCGGTCGCCGTTACTAATGAAGCAAGAGAGAAGCAAGTGGGCTTTACTCCAACCGAGAAACATTGCCACGTTTTAGTCTCGTGACACCCCTAGTTGGTAGTATATGCGAAATAATATAATAAAGTTGCTTTTGCCACAGCAACACATACAGCAGTGCAGTCACACCTGCAGTAGGGGTGCTCCCCCAGGCCCCTCACGGGGGCAGCCTCCACGGTGCCCAAGTGGAGCTCGTTGTACAGCAGGTCGGAGTTCCATGGCAGACATTGGGCGCCAGACGCCGTAGTGGACGCCACGCCTCTGTAGCTTGTACCGCGACTGTTGTAGCACTCGCTATCTGGCTCTGCCGTAACAAATAAACGACATAATGCACAAATGATACAGAAAGCTCACAAAAGGCAACAAGGGACCGTGTCAAAGGAAGTCAAAAGCGAAGGGTGTTTTTAAGGAGCTCATGACACCAAAAAATGTGCCAAACAAGATGAAAGTAGAGTTGTGATAGTGCGGCTTTAAATGGCTTTACCCAACATAGTAGACACAATAAGAGTAAATCAGCCATGAATGGATGGATGGATGGATTTTGAAAAACCGCGACAAAGGGAGCGAGCAATGTTTGAACCATCTGCCAGTAGACAAAGTATAAAAATGAAGTTCTGACTTTCTAATTCCCCCGGGGAGTTTTCTGATAAGCCTCCATCTTGGCTGTGACATCAAGGATGCTTTCCAGCTACCAAACACACCGCAAAGCCAAGGACCGATATTGTGTTGCGATTACTGTGATTAGGGACGGATACAGACCAATACAGACCATGCATACACGCCAATCCTACTGGTAGAACTGGGAAACGGCGAAAGAGTGTCATGTTTGTCAACTAATGGTTTATACTTGGCTGCTTCCATTTCGGTGACTCTTCGCTATGATTTTTGGAGGGAAAACATCCATTCATGCATTCTTAAAGGGATTTCTGCAAAGAAGGGAACATTAAAAATGTCTTTTTAAAATTTCCGATTAATTTAAAAAATAATCGACCAATTCATCGATTATGAAAATAATCGTTAGTTGCAGCCTTAGTTTCAGTATGGTAACAGTAGGCATGGCGTCACTGCGAACCGTATTAAACTTACAAGAGAAGAAAACCAAAACCGCCAATGATACCGGGCAGCAAAACTGTGCCCTGAGAAATTGAGAAAAGATCTTGTGGAAACCTCCTGAAGTTCTCATCCCTGACCACAGCGGAGTACAATATTTTAAACATACTTCGGAAACGTTGGAAACAGAGGAGAAGGCCCCTCCCCGTTTGACATTATTTCCTTCACAAATTCAAATGGAATTTGATCTCAGGAAACTTTTTTTTTTTTTTACTCACCAAAGCTACAGTGCGGCCCACCGTAGCCGTTTCGGCAGCTACACACTTCCTTGCCGGTGGCTACGATCATTCGGCACGCGCCGTCATTCTGACATGGGTTGGAGCGACATGCTGGAGACACAAAGGTTGGGTCATAAATGACCATGCAAAGGGACACACTGTACTGTTTGGACGCGTTTTTTGGTTCAAAAACATCCTACTGATGCTACTGGTTATGTAAGAACAACAACAAAAAAGCGATACATCCTCCAAAACTTTGGGAAACTTTCCAAGTGTATTGTTTTGCAATGTATTTGGAGGACCTTTGTTTTGTTTCTTCATTTTTACCATAAGTCCTACGAGTGTAAATATAAGTCCTGTTAACATTGAAGGGGGAAACCTGGCAAAACAGTCCTCAAAATGCAAAATATGTCAAAACTAGGGATTGGTTTTGCGTAAAAATGTCATATCACTCAATGGCAGTATTTTTCCCTAAACCGACATAACTAGGCGTCAATCGGCCACCAATCAGTATCGGCCGATTTCCGTAAGGACTCACGAGATCACCAAATGCCTTTCAAAGCCAATCCCAAAATCCGATCACCGGTGGGTGGCACTATTTCAGGCCACAGCGATCATTTGGGTCAGTGACCCAACTAACATCTTTTCCCCTCCCACAAAGCACGTTCCACACGGCAGCCATGTTTGTTAGGAACCGCCAACACATGCCAGGGGTAGCCAGGAAGTCCGAGTCCCATGACAGAAATCACTTTGCGTCCCCCTTAAGAATTACACATTTTCTTAGTAATTACCCATTTGGACATTTGGAATAGTCCTGACCTTCATACGGCACCTCTGGCCAATGAAGTGGGAAAACCGTTATCGGTATCGGTTGATGACAGAATCTAAAGTTGGGAGTTGGACAATGTCAGCATACTGGATAACGGCAAAAATGCCAAAATAGCTATGCTATTTTGATTCTGTTATTTACATTGAGATGTAAAATAAAAACATTTGTTATCAAGTGCAAAAAGAACTAACACTGTTGATGTGAAGACGTGAAAAGCCACAGAGCCCCCTGGTGGACATGTGGGAAATGCGGAAGATGCAAAGGAAACCACCCGGGAACCTAGGCGACGCTCACACTGCAGGGTATGAGCCTCAGTTCAAAATCCGATGTTTTCTGCGGTCACATTGCCAAACAAATGCGACTTGTCGTCTGGAGTGTCTGGAAAGTGGCGTGGAGGCCACAATTTTGAGTCGCATGTTGCTGGCAGTCCGTAATTAAACGAGTATGCCGTTATGAAAGGTTTCGCGCGTACAGAACTGATGACAATTGTATTCCAATCGCAATCAAATCTTGCTAACGGCAGTTGGGACTCGATGACGTGCATCATCCTAACGCCCTCCCCGTCCTAAAGGACCTGTGGGTGTGTTCCCGAAAACTCCTTAGTCACAGTGAGTCATACAATCCGTCTTTTTCTCTCCTTTTTTTCTTTTTGCGAGGTGCCATCAGAGACAGGGCGGCGGCCCGTTCAGTAATCGTCCCCAGGAGGTGGTTCAGGGGAGGAGCCCACATTCTTCTTGTATTGCATAGGATGCGTATGTATTGGTAACTAAAGCAAACACAGAGAGAGAAATCTTACTGGTGTAACCAACTCGCTGACACTCCGTTTGGCCGAGGGAGCATGTGCACTGCTCCACGTTGCGAAGGTAAATACGACCCCAAGACTCTCCCTCTTCATAGTAGCGCAGGTGTATGCTTTCATAGCACTTTTCTGGGGGGTGGCAGGACAGGGAGAGAATGAAGGTGAAACATGAGCAAGGACAACAAAGCTTAAGGGCGAGTGCACCTAAAACGGCACCCTTTTATTTTTTTGTTTGGCTGATAAGCTGAGATAAAAAAAAAAAGACATCTCGCTAACAAACATTGCAAAATGATATTCCTATGATATTCCTACGAGAGTACGCCTGCTAGCATCCTCGCTTCTACGTGCTTACCGTGCTCGCAAACGTTTCCAGAGAAGGTCTGGGGACACGAGCACTCGAACGCTCGCTTGTGCGGCGTGCAGGTGCCTCCGTTGCGACACGGCTTTTCCTGACATGGATTGGCCATTTTCCGTGACGTGTGGACGGAGCCTGAAATGTTACAGGAATAAATAATGATTCATAAATTGGCCATAACTCATTCCCAATCAATGCTAGCATTTGGGCAAAATTTGAGGGGGGTGGGAGTTTCTAACCATTGGGATGTCGTCGCTCCGGGGCGCAGTACCCCCACTTCCGGTCCCGGTCAAAATTAGACGTAAGAGAACACCTATGGAAAGAGAAAGCAAAAAAATGTCGTTGACTTTGTCGTTGTTAAAAATGACTGGCGTTGTGTACGGCAACTCTCTTTGTTCACTCCTAGTTTTTCCTTCCCCAACGAGCAGAGGAAAAGATCACAGATCCTTTTCTTCAAAAGGAACAGTCAGCTGGGATAGGCTCCAGCATACCCGCGACCCGTAATGAGGATAAGCGGTATAGAAAATAAATGAATGAAAGGAACGGAGGGTATCATTTACATAGAAATAAATAAACACATTTATGATGTAGGCCGAAAAAAAATGAGCTTCCCATCCTTGAATGACCAGCAGCCGCCGCCGGAATGAGCGCTGAAATTGTCACTTAACCATTCAAGTGCCGATGTCCCAAAATTGCGACAAATTTAACAAGCTATTTCTGCAAATACGCTATTAGTACTTGACACACGGGAGATGGCGCCATCTGTAACTTTAATCTTTGCGTGGTTTTATGCAAAGTGTAAGCCTTTATAGACTTTGAACCACCGTGTGGGCGGGGCAGCGAGTCAGCCCATAAGCAGCACAAACTTGCCGATGCTTTGCTTGACCCTGCTCGGGGTGGCAGCAGGTGGCAGGCAAAATGTAAAATGCAATGGAAGAAATGCGGGGGGAAAACACGGGAATAGCGGCATACCTAGTGGTATCTGTGGGAGACTCCTCTGCAAAAACGCACTTCTAATAGATGGAAGATCGGCATGCACGTTGTGGCAGCACGCACACGCCACTAAACTGTGAGATGTTGTGCTATTTTGTAAGGCACAGTTGATCCTGATAATGAAATGACAGCTTCATCAGTAACTATAAAACATCCGAAGTGCACAGTGTAAGAATGCTTGGACTTTTTGACTTTAAAATGTAATGCACCGAAGTAATGGACGCCAACCCCCGTAAAAACAAAGAAGCTGCCCTCCCATTGGCTATCTCGGCCCCATCATCCTCACAAAATCCCTAACGATGGCCAATCACGGTGTCAGTGTACCAAAAAGCTCCCGTCCATTGTTACAAATTATAATTGAAAAAGAGTTCATAGTGTTAAGTTTAGTGTGTATTGTCGTGTATTCGTCAAGCCGCCGGCATCTCTGTGTGGAGTTTGCATGTTCTCCCCGTGCGTGCGTGTGTGGGTTTTCTCCGGGTACTCCAGGTTTCCTCCCACATTCCAAAAACATGCATGTTAGCTTCATTGGCCACTCTAAATTGTCCATCACAGTATGAATGTGAGTGTGAATGGTTGTTTGTCTATATGTGCCCTGCGATTGACTGGCGACCAGTCCAGGGTGTACCCCGCCTCCCGCCCAAAGTCAGCTGGGATAGGCTCCAGCATACCTGAGACCCTAATGAGGATAAGTGGTATAGAATATGAATAAATGAATGAATTATTGTCATTATTCATGATTAGCTTTCCTGGCTTTTATTATTTTGTCATTGTTAACGTTCATGCACAAGTAAATGATCAATAATGAACATTTTCTTTCAGGGGGCTACAATATTTACACTTCCTACGACTGTTTTCGAGGAGGCTGGAAGGAATCCCGCCATTTATATGGTCATTTAGTTTCGTATCTTGCGCTTCCACTGTATATCATATCACATATCATATTGTGAACTGAATATGGTGTACGGTATCCTCGGGTAAGTAGTGGTGGTTTGACTATTGTGTCCTCGTCAGGATTGAACATCGGGTGAGAACTGGGACTAACATCCAGATTCTCCGGGGTCTGATTCCAAGTTTCAATGGCCAGTCCACCGGACGGAAGAAACAGCACAAGGCTATCATGCAAAGAAGGATGCACGACCAACATGGTGAAACACCTCCAGATTCGTGGTGCAGAAATAACAGTCTTTGGCGCGTTACGGCTTCCTCTGAGCAAGTCAGATTCAGGGAAGTCTAACAATAAATGGCGTCTCTCGTACGCCAACGTTATTGAAGGGTTGCAGGAAGTTAGCTGATGTGGAAGTTTGGTGTAAATAAAAAGCAAGAAGCACGTTTTTTCATGTGCACGTACGTACCCGTTTATGTCATTCATTCATCCATTTTCTATGCCGCTTATCCTCGTTAGGGTCGCAGGTATGCTGGAGCCTATCCCAGCTGGCTTTAGCGGGAGGCGGAGTACACCCTGGACTGGTCGCCAGTCAATCGCAGGGCACATATAGACAAACAACCATTCACACTCAAATGGACACACACTAACACACAATCGACTGCAAATATTTTTCCATGAGCTTTTTAAAAGTAAGCATTGTTGGTGAAAAAACGATGGGAAACTTGACAGGTATTGAAAAAAGGAAGAAGCCCGGCAAACTGAACTTTAGGGACTCACCAGGGCCGGGAGACCAGGACTGTGATGCAGTGGTGATGGAGCCGTCCTCCTTGGCGAAAAGGAAACTTGCATTCTTTACCTAATGTGGTCAGAAAAGCTGCCGACGAGACAAAAACACCTAAGAAGTGACGTCTTCTTTTTCTGTTTTTGCTAAGCGCTACGACTATACCTTTCGGACGCCGCGCCGCGTCTTTGCGGGACATAACGGTCCCGCCTGCAAGCTACCGAACGACAACGTCCGCGCAGTCAGACATGGAAAATACTGGATGATGTTATAATAAACCCAATCCTCTTACCGCTGCTGCGCCGAGGAGCCACACGAGTATCAGCATCGCGGCGGCGAACTTCTCCGCGGGGGTCCTTGCAAGGGTTAGCCTGCCCCCTCCCCACTCGCGCGCAAGTGTTAGCCTGGCCCCTCCCCACTCGCGCGCAAGTGTTAGCCTGGCCCCTCCCCACTCGCGCGCAAGTGTTAGCCTGGCCCCTCCCCACTCGCCCGCAAGTGTTAGCCTGGCCCCTCCCCACTCGTGCGCAAGTGTTAGCCTGGCCCCTCCCGACTCTCCAAAGTGTTAGCCTGCCCCCTCCCGACTGACTCGCGCACAAGTGTTAGCCTGCCCGCTCCCGACTCGCGCGCAAGTTAGCCTGCCCCCTCCCGACTCACGCGCAAGTTAGCCTGGCCCCTCCTGACTCACGCGCAAGTGTTAGCCTGCCCCCTCCCGACTCACCAAAGTGTTAGCCTGCCCCCTCCCCACTCGCCCGCAAGTGTTAGCCTGCCCCCTCCCGACTCACCAAAGTGTCAGCCAGCCCCCTCCCTACTCACGCGCAAGTGTTAGCCTGCCCCCTCCCGACTCACCAAAGTGTCAGCCAGCCCCCTCCCTACTCACGCGCAAGTGTTAGCCTGCCCCCTCCCG
>QODF01000220.1:0-70506 GCA_024372805.1 Oostethus manadensis
CTAACCCTAACCCTTAGAGGTTTTGGAGATAACGTCAGAGAGGCCAGACTGAGATGGTTCAGACATGTCCAGAGGAGAGATAGAGAATATATTGGTAGACATATGCTGAGTTTTGAATTGCCAGGCAGGAGGCCTGGAAGACCAAAGGAGAGGAAGACCAAAGAGGAGGTTTATGGATGTAGTGAAAGAGGACATGAAGGTAGTTGGCGCAAGAGAAGAGGATACAGAAGACAGAGTTATACGGAAGCAATTGATTCGCGGTGGCGACCCCTGAAGGGATAAGCCGAAAGGAAAAGAAGAAGAAGAAGAATACTTGGTGGTCAGCGGTGAGCCTACAGGTGTGCCCAGTGGAACCGCCTCCTGCCAGAGTAGGACTTTCTGTGGGCAGAAAAAATCTCAGAGGAGGTGCAGGGACAAAATAATAGGGACAGAAGGCAGAATGTAACAGACAAACTCCGCTGGCTGAAGATTTTTTTTTAACCAGCAGTACAGCACAGGCAAGAGGATTTTCTGAGAAGTAGCATTATAGCTGAGGTTCATGGCCGATTCATTCATTCAGCAGAGCAAGAATTTTTTTTGCATTTGATTTGCTGCTCTAAAAAAAACACCCAAACAAACAACAGCGTTTCTGCTCTATGGAAGGATGGCAGTGGCAAGCACATTTCAGCTCACGCGCGCCCCCTCCTTTCAGGATGAGGAGAGTACAGCAGCACTTCTGCATATGACATTTCTATGCATTTTATTGTCCACTTTGCAAGAATAATGATGTCACAACATTGTCATTAAGACATTAAATACCATTTACCGGCAGTTTCCCCTTCATAAAGTTTATTTTCAGCACCTTGAGGAAGTGGTGTCTCTTGCGGTGATGTCCTCGTTGATGTGAAGCGGTGCTCCCTGTGTGTCAGAGGTCGATGATCATCTCTTTGTCTTTCACAGTCAGTGTCACCGCCTCAGCTGTAAAGAAGGAAATACTCCTTCTTTTTCACCACAGCTTCTTGAGGGGAGGATTCTTGCGAAATGAAGTTTATATTTCTTGTGTTTACTGTAAGGAAACGACAATATGACATTCTCAGAGTTAATGTTTTTTTTTATTCCAGAGCAGCAATAATCCAACGGGAAATTTTTTCATTTTGTAGTTCCCAGCACATTCATCAAGCGCACAGTATAATAACTCAACAAGTGATGTTCACATTTCAAAAATGAAGGGGTAGTGTTTAAATAATGTACCAAATGTGTAGTGTGAGGCTCCTCTTGCGTGGGTTCCGCCAGCAGCCCGAGTAATAATCAATAATATATACAGTGTAACAGTTGGACTGTTTGGACAAGTCATTAAATCAGATGTAATAAAATCATCAGATCTCAACTTCTTCACCTTGATCCCCTCATCTGGAAAGATGGAAGATCTAAACATATCTCAAAAGCTAATCCATACATCAAATCAAGGACAACAGATGGAAATTGGCTTGTAGCTGTCTCTGGTCGGTGCAGTATATATATTGAGCAATGTCCCTGTAAAATAAATAAATACAATTACTATGTTTCTTGTTTTGTTTTTTTTTTAATTCTTCACGTAACTACCGCTTTGCTACATACTACAAGGTTGTTTGTAAAACGACTGCATCTACAATATGGTCACAGAACAAGAAACTGCAACTTATTTTCTTAGCAGATGTACGGAGAAGCTTTCCATCTAAACAAAAATAAGATGTTATTAATAAGCTGTTATTGCGCTACAAGCTTATTTCAGTAACTTAATCATCTCAGGGCTACCAGGAAAGACCTGGCAGTTATCATAAAAGCTCTTTTCATAAATAGCTGAGGCTCCACGAGGAGACAAGCTCGAGCACGTGAAGTAAAGAGTCAGGGCAGCGACTCAACACAAAATGCAATTTTTAAATGAAACTTTTTATTATTTAGGGAGAAACAAATCCAAACCTACACGGCTTTGTGTGGGAAAAGTGATTGCCCTCTAACCTAACAGCAACAACTCCACTCAACTGGAATCATTAAAAACTTGCAATGAAGAAGTGGAGGAATTTTGGCCCACTCATGTTTGCAGAATTGTTGTAATTCAGCGACATTGGATGGTTTTCTAGCATGAACCGCCCTTTTTTTCAGCCATTCAGGGGAGGACTTGCTGGTGTGTTTTGTATCATGCAGAACTTGACTTTATTTCAGCTCTGAAGTCACGAACAGATGGCCAACCATTCTCCTTCAGGATTGTTTGATAGACAGCAGAATTCATAGTTCTATTTATCACAGCAAGTCTTCCAGGCCCTGAAACGTCAAAACAGCCCCAGACCATCACACTATATTTTACTGTTGGTATGATGTTCTTTTTCTGAAGTGCAACTTTATTTTCACGGCAGATGTAATGGGACACACACTTTCCAGAAAGCTAAACGTTTGTCTTGTCAGAGCACACTATTATCCTAAAGATCTTGGAAATCATCAAGAAGTTTTCTGGCAAAACTGAGATGACCCTTATTCTTTTTGTTCAGCAGTGAAACTCTGTTTGCCCAGTGTCTTCCTTATGATTGAGTCATGAACACTGACCTTAACTGAGGCAAGTGAGGCCTGCAGTTCTTTGAATGTTGCCGTGGGGTCTTTTGTGACCTCTTGGATGGGTCGTCGCTGTGTCCTTGGGATAATTTTGGCTGACCGTCCACTCCTGGGAAGGTTGGTCCATGTTTTTGTGTTTACAATGGCTCTCACTGTGGTTCGCTGGAGTCCCAAAGCTTTAGAAAAATAACCGTTTATTAACGCAGCAGTATGATGCTGCCTGCAAATATTATTATAGTTGGGCTCTGTTGGACATTGTCCACATAATCACAAAATTTCAGTTACAAGCCTACCCCAATTATAAAGTTTGAGTCAAATATCATGTCCAACTGGCACTGTACACAACTTCTCTTCTAAAAGTTCTTCATACACAATCAAATTTCTCAAGACCTTTGTACAAAGTTTGAAAATAGACATCATTAAGAGGAGCTTTGCTTCTTGTCTAGTGTGCAGCTGCCTGAAGCAGACTGCACAGATCAAGCCAGGCCAGTTCACATTTCTTTGCTTTTTTTATTTCATTATTTCTTAGACAGCAAACCTCGCCCAAAGCCACCTGGGATAGGCTCCAGCATCCCCGTGACCCTAATGAGGATAAGCGGTACAGAAAATGAATGAATGAATGAATGTTCAGTCTGTACAGTACAGATAAATGAATAATCAATCACTCAATAGTATTTCAAACCGGGGGGGGGGGCACAAAAACATTTCTGTCCCCCAGTAGGGGCATTACACAAAATAACTGAGAACCAATGGTGTTGAGAAACGAATATCTATTTATTGTATAGACTGAACATGGGGCCCCGGGGGGCCCGCACCACTATTTGAGAAGCACAGCACTAGTATCATGTTCTCCCAGGAACGGTATTCTGTATGTAAATATGCCCTAAAAAGCTTTTAACACATGGAAATGCGTCTACTCACATATGCCTGTTATTCCTTAGTGTTCCATTCAAGAGATTCCCCTGGAGAACTCATGCACATTTTATGAGGCCTTGGGACTCCATTTCAATAATTACGTTAAGGTTGCAATTGTGTTAATCCCTTTATAGTGTATAAAGTTTCATAATTGATTCACTCTATTTCAGAGAATATTTAGAGTTCCAGTAGTTTTATTAGGCTTTGTGTGTATTTTTTAATTTTCAATGCATTTGAGCAGTAACAGGCTATTACAGGCAAAATGAGCACATTTCTGAACAGTTAAAGGCTGTTCAGGTTTGTACAGGTAAAAGTAGCACATTGCTGAGCAGTTATATGAAATTTCAGGCCGTTGCAGGCATTTTTAGGCAAAATGTGCACATTTCCGATCAGTTAAAAGCTATTACAGGCTTTTACAGGCAAAATGAGCACATTTCCAAGCAATTAAAGCTTTTACAGGCTGTAACAGACAAAATAATCACACTGCTGAACTATAGGCAGCTATAAGCTATTACAGGTAAATGAGCACATTTCCAAGCAGTTACAGGCTATTACGGGTGCCTCATGCTGTTACAGGTAAAATAATACGCAGTAATACATGAACAAGATATCCCAGCTACAAACACACATGCACAATATACACTAATATTAATGTGTTATACCTTGTACAGCTTGTGACATTACTCATTATTATACCATCATCACATAACAACACAACATGTGTTAAAGATATTTCCTGGGTTTACTATACAGTAAATATACAGTATATATACACATACCCATGCATACATATATATATACACACACATACAATTTTTAATTCATACAAGATATATTTCATTAAAAGATATAATAGTAATCAGTGTTGATGGCAATAATAATTAGTTAGGATAGCACGTGTCTTGCATGAAGAGAAGCCAGGGACTTTGTGGAACTGTTGCCAGAGAGGGACTGTGCTCAAGCAACACCAACGCTCCTGGCCAAGTGTCCTATACTGTTCATTAAAAAGACAAGATTTCAGAGGTCAGTTGCTAGGAGATGGACGATCTCCTGCAACCGAGTCTTCACTTGTCTGTCCTAATCTAGGGATGACATGCATGTGTCCTTTACTGTGCATTAAAAGAGACAAGATTTTGGAGGTCTACTGCGAGAATGTGGATGATCCCCTGCAGCCGAGCCTCCAGTTGTCTGCCCTACTCTGGTGAATTTTGTTCTGTGAGTGTCCTATGTTCTGCATTAAAAGAGACAAGATTTTGGAGGCCCTCAACTTGTCTGCCCTGATGTGCTGATTTTATTGTATGAGAAAAAATCCAGAAAAGACAACATAGTAATGAAATTATGTACATCTTTCATGTGATAAATTATTACCATCATCACCTTTACCCTCTGTTTAAGATCAATTTAGTCTATAAACCTGAAATCAAGATTTAGGTTGTTATGTGTGAATATAATAGTGATAATAATAATGTAATGCTCACAATCAAGAAAGTAAATGATGCTTCTAATAGGGTATCATATAAAGGCAATATATGTACTATACATGTGTGATATGAGGTATGATATTCCTATTCTATTCTTAATATAATGCACTGTGATGCAATGGCCATATTACATAATTGTGTGAATTTCCATGCCACTGTTAAATAAATGATCATAGAGTTATTACATACTTCAAGGAGATTAATAGACAACCTGTTATCTTGGCCTTACATAGCTGAGTAATGACCCTTCTATTGTAATTATCTAACAGTGTATGTTTATTGGCTTTATATAAAAGCTGTGCAGTATAAAAATCAACCAAATCAAAAAACTTTAACAGTTTAGACTGCAAAAATAAAATATTGGGATGATGACAAAAACTAACCCTGTGTATAGTTCTGACTGCACTCAAGAGGTGATGTAGAGAACTTTTGTAATTATTCCCCCAAATGTCTATACAGTCAAATATGGAAAAACTAATGAGCAGTACAACAAACACAGTGCATTATATTCTGAGAAATATTTAACTTTATTGATGATTGACACACTTTTAGAAATTTTATTTTGGATGTGTCCTATGCGTGCTTTCGATTTTATTTTGCTATCAATAGTTACTCCTAAAAATGTATTTTCTGTCACTTTATCTATTACAATACCATCTAATTTTATTACCAAGTCAGAGATGTTAAATAATATTTTCCAAAAAACATAACTTTTGTTTTATTTTAATTTAGGAATAGTTTTATGCCATCCATTCTTTTAATTTGATTAGTTCCTTGTTTACATTATAAGTTTACTAAATACATCACTAGAATAGAATATATTTGTGTCATCTGCAAAAAATAACAACTCTAATAAGTCTGACACATTAAATATGTAATTTTTATAAAGATTGAACAGCTTGGGGCCTAATACAGATCCCTGAGGGACCCCGCAAGCAATGGCCAAACCCTGGGATTTGTAGTCTCTCAACTTCACTTACTTCACATACTGTCTCGCTAAAAAATAACTATGCATCCAGTTCAAAGCCACCCTCCTAATACTGTATCTTTCAAGTTTTTTGAGTAATATTGATATTATAGTATTATAGTATATTTTTAAAACAATAAATATTCCAACTGCATATTTCTTACTGTCTAAACTATTTGTAATCTCTTCCACTGCCTCAAGTATTGCCATTGATGTTGACCTCCCTGAGCTGAAACCATACTGGCTATCATGAATTATATTACATTTATCTAGAAATGAAAATCATTTCTAGATCTAATTTCTAAATCTAGATATTCTAATCTCTTGTAAAAAAGTTTTTCTAAAATTTTGGGAAAATGAGGGAGTAGCGAGACGGGTCTATAGTTTGTAAAGATATGTTTGTTCCCATTTTTGTACAATGGTATTATTTTTGCAATTTTCATTTTACTTGGAAATGTCCCAGTTTGGAATGATGAATTGCATATGCACACTAAGGGTTTGGAGATATTTCTTATTACTCTTTTAACTATCATCATAATTATATCAAAACACTCAGTGAATGTTTTTTTTTCTAATGATTAACAATATGTATTACTTCTGCCTCACTTTTCCAAAGAGAAACATTGTGTGAGAGTTGATTGATATCAACGACTCAAATTTATTACAACTAGACTCCAGGATACTTGCTGCCAAATGTGGTCCAACATTGACAAAAAATGTATTGAAACCATTTACTATGTTATTTATTCATATTATAGATATCTCTATTCTCATCAATAAAATAATCTGGATATGTATTATTATTATTATTGTTACCTTTAATTACATTATTAAGAATTCCCCGAACCCTTTTAGTATTATTTCTATTCATATTTAATAGATTGGTATAATATAATTTTTCAATAGCTCCTATTAAATTAGTCAATTTATTTTTATACAATTTATGTTCGGATTCTTCAGTTTTTAATTTAATGAATTGTTTATAAAGTATTTTTTTGCAAGCATTTTGTATACCTTAATTCATCCATGGAGATTTTATGGCAGTGATATTTTTACTTACTGTACGGATCGGACAATTTTTGTCACATTAAAAACAAAAGATGTCCAAAAATTTGTTGAAGGCAAAAACTACATCCTTCTCTATGTACATGGTATTCCAATCTTGTTGTGATCATGTGTTGTATCCCAAACTTAATATTATCATCCATTGAGTTTGTTGAACTGTGCTTAGATGCCATAGTTATTTTTTTAAAATTTATTTTAAAGTACAGCTAGCCTCCATATTTTTCCAGCTCCCTCAGATCTTTAATAACAATCACTTTGGCCTCCTCAGGTGAACCATTTAGTTTAATGAATACTTTGCAGTTTCTAACCCATGTGTTTTGAATTTTGTTCAGCTTCCTCATATATCTAGCTTTTTTAGCAACTTCTGCATTCGTTTTTGTTAAGTGATTATTTAGACAAACATGAGTTCCCTTTAATTTACTATCTTGTTTCATCAGTGCTACTTTATCTTTCCTGTTGACAAATTTCAGAATCATGGCTGGGGTTCCGCTATTCTTCCTCATGGGGAGAGGGTGACAAGCCTCTAAGGAATCCAAGTCCAAATGTATCTTCTTGGACGCGAGAAAAGAAGCCACCTGTTGCTCTGCTGAGCTCACCTCCAGCTCGCCGGGCTCCTCCTCGCTGCTAGCGGCCACGGCGTGTGCATACGATCGTGGCTTAATCTTTAGTCCGGTCACGACCACATCATTAAGCCTGCAGTACTGTTCCAGGTCCTCCACTCTCCTTTCCAGGTTGGCAATCCTCTTTTCCTTCTCCTCCAACCGAACGCCTAAATGTGCCACTTCTTCCACAAGTCCGATAATCACGTCCTGTTTGCATTTTATAGCTGCAACGTCCCGTGCCAACGCCTTCAACGTCCGCCCAATGTCCCTCGTCTCATCCGTGGCTACGGCTTTCTTTGGCGCCATGGTGTGCCGAAAAAGCTTCCTCTAAAAAAGTTTAGATGCGTACAAAAAACAGAAAGGAAAAAAAAAACAATCGCGTACGGACAACGTCAGCCAGCTAACTCTCCCGCCATGACAGGAAGGTATCCCACAATGCACTGCTCCACACCGTAATACTCTCCAGACTCTCCATCACATCATTTCATTAACAACAAAGCTGCTGCAACTGATTAACAACCCCCTCTGCTACTTAACTGTCCAGATCAATATCCCTGATTACTGATTAACTACTACCTGATTAAAAAGTGTTCCTCTAAAAGTGCTCCCAGCAATTCTACAATATGAACAACACATTGTTGTGTGCGGGGCTGACGAACCAACCAATCACAGTGGGGTATAACACTCTCAGGGGAGTGACATCAATTGAGTTCGATGCAAGCAGAGAAACATTTTTCAATGAGTAAAAGTTACCACAGCGTTGCCATGGAGATTTTTCTTCTGTGCCTGGCTAGGTAAGCGCAGACATTCATCTCAGCTCGCTGTTCACGTCCAAAAAAGTGTTTTAAGTTGCTTCCCAGCGTGACATTATACGATGTGTGTAGGTTATCTCTCTCTCCGAATAAATCAGAGTGATGCGTGCGAGGAGAGATAAGAGAAGGCTGGGGAGCTCGCTGGTGTGGCGCATCTGCGCGGGGGTGAGTCGGGCAGAGTCGAGCTGAGCGCGCCCCGCGTTGTGGCCCCCATCCGCTCCCAAGATAAATGGAAAAAAGAAAAGGCGCTTGGATGGCATGGCAGTAGAAGGTGGTTGCGGCACACGGCGCTTTCCGTTTGGTCGCATTGATGGATTTTTTTTTTTAATCTCACAGCGTAGCCTATCCTTGGGGATGTGGGAGTGGAATTGATGTCAAGGCCCTTTATAGAACGACATCGTTCTACGTGCATCGGCTAAACACGACACGCCAAGTGAATAAAAATACTGTATATCCCACACACCCAAACATGTCTTTTTCTAAACAAATGTGGCTCAGCTATGTGAGAGGTGGTGCTGCCAGGTCCCTAGGAGTAAAAAGTAGGCCAGAGAAACCATTTTCAGAAAAAAACTGAGATTAAATAACTGTAAAATTTAACTGAAAACTGAAATGTATTACCAATTTAAGTACTTATTGGTTCTTAATTTGTTTATATATATGTTGATTGATTGTTTTATTAGTAGTTTTTTAGCAAAAACAGTTATACAGTTAACAGTACAGTGCAGTATGTTCCATACAAATTGACTACCAAAGAAGGGATGTACCCGAGGAAATTTATACAACTTGTTTACACAAGGCTCCTTGTTCATTTTATTTTCTGTATTTATTTGTTCATTGATTGATTAATTGAAAATTGTCTTAGTAGTTTTGCACACAACTTGTTTACCAGTGTCCTTGTCTATCTTATTTTGTGTAAAAAAAAAAAAAAGACGTATGAGAAAATTGGATTTTAAAGAAAATAATTTAAATTGCATGTGCATGCATGTGCGCGGAGGTTACGGCCCAGCCTCAGTCATGCGGTCCCAAGGTAAATTGAGTTTGAGACACCTGCTGTAGGTGGACCCCGAACTCCTTCTCCCTTTACCACCCTAACCCTCTCTCGCTCGTTTCTTTCTCACTTTCGCTCTATAAGCCTGGCCACAACCAAATAGTTCACTACACTGTTACACCAAGCACTACATACGTCCTACTTCCCTTTTCTAAGTCTTACAAAAAAATAAAGGTTTGGGTAAGGTTACCTTGAAAGTCGGGTCTAAACAACTCAGAATTGTCTGAGATGTACTTCTAACAACTAATCTGATTAGACCGGAGTTTTTCACAAATAACTCCCGAATGGGAAGTCCTATCGACTTGGCACCAAGTTGCGTGTGCTATAATTATGTGCCACCAACTTCCCAACACTACCAAGCATGACTTACTACCACTTTCGATCCCGAGATACAACTTTGTTCTAATTCCCGCCCAATTCTTGAAGTTGGGGGACAACCACCATAGAAAGAAGGGTAGAAATTGGTTCCAAGTCGGGTTTGGTTTAGGGTTAGAATGTATCGTTCTTGAGTTTTCTTTTCTTTCCTGTATCTAAAAAAACAGAGTCTCAGTATGCCCATCATAGGTCACTGTACTGATTGGCCAGGAAGCAATGACATCACATGAAGCGAGCCTCTTAGAACCTTCATTTATAGTGCTTTCAAGGTTTTTCTGTTATTTGTAAACGTTTCATTTCGTTGTAGTCGTAACTTGTGTGAGGGATAACGTTTGATAATAATAATTTTTTTTAAATCACTTAATGCCTTTCTGTTAATAATTTTTTTTCACTTCGCTGACTCATAGAGTTTTAGTTCAGAAGAAAAACCGCAAACGTGTGCTTTAAAAGTCATGTTGGAGCATAAATATTGCCGTTTTGCTCAAACAATCTGTAAATCTTTTTGACATCAAAGTTGAGGTAGTCGCCATCTTGTGGCGTCTCCATGAGACCCATGAGTCCACAACATGCACCAAGCAGTACAAACTTTAGCAGTAAATTGTATTGAAAAATGCCTAAGTGTCTATTTTCGGAATAGCCACAAGAGGGCGACAGAGGCTCAGATATTTCTACGTCCGTCACAGGCCACTGTACCGATGGTGCAGGAAGCGGTGACGTCACGTGAGGCGAGCCTCTTAAAACCTTCATTTATAGATTTTTCAGAGTAGTGTAGAGTATTTCAAATTATAGCACAAAGAATACAAGACATCACAGTAATGTATTTATTTATTTTAAACTGAGAAATATATTGAGGTAGTGGGGTGATTTACAATACAGCCAAGCTAATATACAACAGAACAGAACAGAAAAAACAAAGGATAAAATCATATACCTGAAGTATCAAAAGTATCACAATTTTGAATTCAGAATCGACTTTTGATTAGAGGAGTTGGTATCAGAGATATCGACGTTTCAGTATTAATCCACACATTCTTAGCACGCTCTCCTTAACACATTTGTGGCTATTCCCAGGATTTTGTGCTACAGAAGTCAATATTTTCTCGACCAAACAATTCCATGTAGAATAAGAGGAAGAAAGATGGCAAAAATTTTGGTATGGAAGTTTGTAGACAACTTGTTGCCTCGTCTGTTCCAAGATGCACGTAGGTGGAGTGGTGAGACATTTACACCTTGTAAAAATCATTTTCGGATGAGAGGAACTTTTTGCTACATTTATCCAAGTCTGGCACAATAAACTACGGCTTTCCATGACAGCCTACCTTTAAAGCGTCGACAAGCACGGCAATACACGCCTTTCCATGACGAATATGTTGGATATATGAGCTTTAACACAGCAGTCGCATCGCACATCATATCTTATTTATATCCACATAAGAATGAGGAATGAGACCTGAGTAGCATTTGAAAAAAATATGGTAGGTGTGCCTAATGGCTTTATGATATTGAGGCTCTATCTTTTGACATCTGTGGTCTTAAATCACCATAAGGTCACTTTAAGATGCTTACATCATGTTTGAACATCATACGGACATGTAAGCGGTAGTATTTTGTGGCTAAAAGTATTTCATTTGGAACTATTGTATAGGTAGCTGCCATCTCAACCTGTGAAAAGTCACATATTTGCATCTTTATGTGAGAAAATGAATCCGATGGAGGTCCGGTGCTTGTCCCGTGGCAAAGTACTGGCCAGTGTTTATGAACTGTGGGAGGAAATAAAAGTGTTTTCGGTCAAATGAGAGGTCCAGTTACACAAAACCGCTTGCAAGTGATGAGTGGTGTGCAAGGCTGGCATACCTGGCGGACATTTTTCATCATCAGAATGAACTGAACACACGAATGCGAGACCGAAATGAAAACCTACTGTAAAAAATGTCCGTTAAAATAACAGTGAAATGCTGTAAAATCACAACATTAAAACACTCTAAATTGAATTACAGTGAAACATTGTATACTTTACAGTATAATTTAGTAACATGTAAAACTAAATGTAACTGTAAATTCAACATCAAAATTATGTTTTTAAAACATACTTTCTCTGTGTAAAAGACATATTGATGTTATTTTGACAAACAAACACTGTTTTTGTAATACAATTCAATACAGTATAAATGGCAGTGAAACTGTGTTAAAATTACAATTCAATTCTGTAAACTTAAATAAAAACATGCATGGTTTCTAAAATGCTGTAGGAAAGACTGTCACTTCAATTTTGCCTGTTATTATTTTATGAAATGTGAGCAATATTTCCATTGTTTTAGCAACAATTTCAGGGGAAATGTTCAAACAAAACACCCTGGCTAAATGAACACTGAAGAACGTTGGAGGACCGTTGTATCTGCATTTAGTAAGCTTCAGTTACTGCAAGACTTTTTTGTAGTCCGCGAGCCTAGTTTGTTTCCGCCATATTTGCTGCGCGCGCGCCCGCCCTCATCAGCAAGAACTCTCTCTTCTCGTCGCCAAAATAAGTGCTACCTGCTTAATTTAGCATGTTTTTTTAAATTTGGCGTAGCGTGGTAAGTCTGCACTGCCTTTTAGAGACAACTTATTTCAAATATGTGTTTGTCAGTTGGGTGAGGTAATGTTAGCTGTTCTTTCGGGTGTTATGGGAGAGTTTAGCACTAGCTAAAATGGTTGTCTGCCGTTTTTTGCAACCGACATTTTGCAAGTTTGAAAGGTTATGTACTGCACTGTAAAATCCCAAGAAATGAACACCGTTGTGTTTTTAAATGTGAATCCGCCGGTTGCAAGCAGACATTTTGTACATATTCAGTGTTTAAGGGTCATTTCTATCGCAAACACAATGCTGCCACGCCCTCTGTTTTTTCTGATGATCGTAAATCAGCCATAATTGCGAATTTTGCTTGTGCTGTTCCACTATGTGCAGGCCAATTTCAGGCTGGAAAAGAACTATTATTCCACTTAAAATAACATCTTGTGGAGGGGAAACCTGTGGCATGTCAGGTAACAGGCTGCAAAAGATCGTTTACTTTAAAGTCATCCTTTACTGCTCACATGTCCAGGAAACATAGGGACTGTTCAGCAAGTACCATCAGTGAAATATATAAGGAGGTTACACCACAGTCCTCTGATGCTGCATCCTCTGATGCCTCCTAGAAGGTAGCCCCAAATGATGCACCAAATAATGACTTGCCTCAGAATTTGAAGGAGACTTTTCTTAGAAATATGTGCATGCTCTATTTAAAGTTGCAAGGCCAGCTCCTCCTTCCAGCTTCAACCATACAAATAATTGTTGAAGAAATGCAAAATTTGCATGAAATGGGACAGGAATACACACTAAGTAAAGTGCATACACTTTTGAGAAAGGAACTGAGTCTGACAGATGATGCCATTGATAAAATTGAAGCGTGTTTGAGGGATTCAGATCTCTTCTCCAACTCTCACCAGGGCCCACTGAGGTCAATATATTCAAGAGCACAGACATTCAAAAGCATGTTCCGGTACATAGAACCTACAAAAGTTGCATTAGGAAGTGATGAAAGTTTGACACAGAGGTTTGCTTATTATATTCCAGTGAAGCAGACATTGGGCAACTTAATAGAATCGGAGTTATGGAAAAATGCAATATCACAGTATTGTGACTCAGATACAGATGTGCTTTGTGATATAAAAGATGGAAAAATCTGCAAGTCAAACAAGTTTTTCAAAGAAAATCCAGGGTGTCTTAAGCTGATTCTGTAACAGGATGCATTTGAAATCGTAAATCCTCTTGGCTCAGCAAATAAAAAACACAAACTTGTTGCAGTCTACTTTTCTGTTGCTAACTTACCTGTTCATGTGAGGTCCAGCACTGATCACATGGCCCTTGTCTTACTATGTGGTGAGAATGATTTAAAACACTTTGGACCTGGTAAAATCTTTTCAGAGTTGTTACAGGATTTAAAAGATTTAGAAGGAAATGGGATCACTGTTGGTGGTGAAACAGTCAAAGGGGCTTTGCATTGTGTTGCTGGTGACAATTTGGGATCACACAGTATTGGAGGGTTTACAGAAAACTTCAGTGAATCTCAGTACTTTTGCAGATACTGTGAAATTACTCGACGTGAGTTTCATGATGACCCACATGTTTGTGGTCCACAGCGCAACCCAGACAATTACGAGGCAGCTCTTGGACACTTACAAGCAGAAGGCATCAGAAACGTCAAAGGAATTAAGAAAAATTCCGTTTTCAATAACTTGGAATCCTTTCATGTATGTCAGCCGGGTTTTCCACCTTGCTTGGGCCATGACTTATTTGAGGGTATCGTATCCTATGATGTTGCACTTTTCTTGAAGTATTCCATAAAAACAAAGAAATGGTTTACATACTCAATTTTGAAGCGGCGAATCAAACAATTCAAATATAAAGGATCTGATGCTCTCACTAAGCCATGCAGTGGGAAACCCAGTTGCGTGCAAACTCTCTGGTCAGGCGGTGCAAAATTGGAATTTTTTGAGGTTGTTACCTGTGCTGATTGGTGATAAGGTGCAAGATCCAGATGATGATGTGTGGCAGTTAACGCTACAGCTTAAAGATGTTGTGGATTTGGTTTGTGCTCAGAAGATTTCCGTGCCACAGGTAGCTTATCTTGAAATCACAATCCAGGATTATTTGGATTTAAGAACTGGCTTGTTTCCTGAGAATCAACTAAAGCCAAAACATCATTACTTGCGGCATTATCCCGCACTAATTCTAAATTTTGGCCCACTTATCAGACTATGGACAATGCGGTTTGAAAGCAAGCATGCTAATTTCAAAAGGTGCGGAAGCCATTTGAAAAACTTTAAAAACATCTATCTTACTTTATCTGAAAGACATCAAATGTTTCAGGCATATCTATCGGTTGGACTAGGATGCAGTCAGTTGTTACATGTGAAAAACAGTTGTACTTTTGTCCCCAGCCTTTACAGTGATGCAATTAGGCATGCTGTTACTGATTTTGGCTTTTCTGAAAATGACACATGTGTCTCCACTGACATCCAGTATAAGGGGACATCATATAAGAAGGGAGATTTCCTCATTACAAAAAATGATGAGTCTATGGAGTTTGGAGAGCTTGTTGTCATTTTAATCCAACATATTGCAACTGTTTATTTTGTGTTGGACATGCACACATCTGAGTATCACAATGAGAATCACATGTACTCTGTAACAAAACTGACTGCACAGTTGGTGTGCCTTTACATCAATAATTTGGTAGATTTTTATCCCTTAAAGTCGTACATCATCAATGGGCACCGAGTCATTCCATTAAAGCATAGTATATTGTCACAGTGAATTTCCCCACACACTGTACTGTAGATAAAATGTCAATCTACAGCATGCTATCAGACACACTGCGTCAACCAGTAAGCCATGACTTGTTATAGGTATAATGGCAGGTACTTATGTGTATAGTTTATAGGTGAACATGTATATAGTTAGTATGCTTGCTAGAAATGTGAGCAAAATGTATGATTTGGTTTTTTTTGGTCCCTATCATGCAGAAATGGCTTTTCTACATGATTCCATCCGTGAGGTCCTGCCTGACCTATCTAATGTGGCAAAAGACATGTTAGTGGAAACACTGTTAGTACAGGGGGTAGAGACATACTCTGACTTTCAGAATATAACAGAGGCACATTTATTGTCAGCGCTAAGACCCATTCAAGCACGGAAAGCTGTGGCAGCATGGAAGGTAAAATGTAAGTATGATGCAGCCAGCCATAAAAGGAAATAACATTGATCTGAAATGTGTATGTCCCTAATAATCTTTTGTGCATTTGTGTGTATTTTAAAGGCCAGAATTTTACCCAGGATAGCAACAGTTCATTCAGCATCCAGGAAGCTGCTTCATCTCTTCCCTCAGTCTCACCAGGACCTTCTTCATCCTCTCTGTCTCTCTCACCAATATCAACTTCTTCCAGTGCCTCTTGCAGCCTAGATGTTGACTGGGCAGATACTTTCGACATTCCATGGAAGACGTTTCCAGAAGAATTGATCCAGTCCTTAGAGAGAGGGAAGCGTCCAAGTCCACAGAAAAGGAGGGAGATGGTGAGGATTGTGGTACGGGAAATGATGCAGAAGTCATCAGACATAAGTAAAAGGCACCTCACTATTGTGGGCAAAAAAATAGTGGCTACATATCCCAAATCACTGCAGGATGTAATTGAAGGTGACATAATTGGGTCAGGGTACCATTCCCTCGTAAAACAGCTCCAAAATAGAATTGAAAATGCAAAACGCTCCACAACACCAAAAAGCAGAAAAAGAAAACTGCACGCAGACTCTGACATGAAAAAAATGTCTGCTGAAAAAAGAGCTCCAATCCAGGAGACCTATGGTTGCATCAAATGGGAAATAAAGTTCATGCCCCTTGGGGAGACTGCAGAGAGCCAACAGCAGAGCAGAGACGAACTGAAAAGCCTGTCTAAACAAAATGCCCCAAACCAGGATGTGTTTAAACAGCTCACCAGGTTGACATTCTACACCCAACGCAAAGAGGCCAACAATGGGAAAGAAATAAAATACTTACTGGAAGACTGGCCATTTTTGTTTGATGAGATAGGCATGGCTGTTTACTTCGAAGAGCTCACTGGAGTTAGTCTGAAAGAGACATTTGTTAGGAATTTGGACCTAAAGGGGGAACGACTCCTAAATTACTTGAAAACAGTTGCTATGAACAAGTCAAAGAGGCTAGTCCAATCTTTTACAAACATTCAGCTGATGAGGAGAGAGCACACAGGGCCCTCAGGCGATGTGTTGGAAATGGTGTTGCTCCTGTTGTCTTACTTTGACGAGAAGGACGATGTGATGTTCACATACATGGAAGACACATGCCTGGCGGAGGAGGTGCAGATGGACCAAGTTCCCTTGACACCAACCATTGTTGTCTGTGGTAAGTTGACCATGTGCTCTCTTACACAGGCATACACATGCCAAACTGTGTCTCAGAAACACACCCACAACCATTGTCCTCTCACCTTTTTGTTGTTAATTGTATTTGTTTTTGTAGGACAATTGTGCTTCTCGGCAAAGAGATGGATGCTGAGTGTGGACCGAATGATTGTACAGCCCAGTATCCCATCATTCATACCGGCCCTGTGTCTGATGTTTGGCAGCTTCTATGTCTTTAATATCCACTATCCAGTAGTCCTCGCATCCACGCTGGAGTTCTTACAGAGGTATTTTTTTATCATTACATTATTAAAAAATAACTTTAATATATGGCATAAACCTTAGTAACTACACTGACTTTATAGTTTGTATAATTTGTCATTGGATGTTGAGGAACTGTTTATTGAGCAGGTTGTTTTTTGTTTTTTTAATGTAATTTTTTCATTTTTATGAAGCCTTTGTGCTTTTAACATAGTCTGGTTTTCTTTCTCATATTTTCTTCACTGTTCTCCAGATGTTTTTTTTCCATCAATCCAGAGAGGGGGACCAAGGTGGAGAAGACCAGAAAATCCCGCCTCCATGTGATCCCGAGAGTTCTTACACTTATACAAGACCTGTCTGATCATGAATGGTGCTCACAGTAAGACTGTTCGATGATCCACCCTCTCTCACTCATCCACCCACAAACATACATACGTACATACACAAAAACATGCATTGCACACACAGACATACATATACACACACATGTACACGCATGCATACACATACACGCTGTGTGTGTGTGTGAGAGAGAGACAGAATACATATGTCTGTGTGCGTGTGTGTCTGTGACGCACATTGAATCCACCTGCTGCTGGTGCGCCACGAGTGTTTCCTTAAAAGAGCGTTAGCTGAAGCATTTGGCCAAATAGGGTTCTGGATTTTGGTTGGAGTTTGGTTACTTTTAGCATCTTTTACACATGCACTAACTTCACAATGTTGCACTCAAGCACCCTGCGCTACACACTGATTCTGACATATGCAGGAAGATTTGTATGTTTTATTTATTTTCTTCTCTTTTTAGTGGATTATGTTTAAAATGAAACCTTACTAAACCAAATTGAACGGGAAGCGACAAAGAAGGGATGCACGGAAACATAGAACTGAATTGGAAAATGCCTTATTTAATTTTAAACATAATCCACTAAAAAGAGAAGAAAAGAAACAACAAAACATAAAAATCTTCCTGCATACGTCAGAATCAAATGCTTCAGCTAACGCTCTTTTAAGGAAACACTCGTGGCGCAGCAGCAGCAGGTGCATTCAATCTGCGGATTATCGCCGATAGACCTGCCAATCACATCCCGCAGGCTGAAGGATGGTGCCGTCAAAGATGGGACCGTCACACACACACACACACAGAGAGAGAGAGAGACTCACTCTAACACAGTCATATAGTCTCATACAGGAAACATGTTTTATTCTAATGCTGTGCTGAACATGTTTGATTCTGAGTGAACCAATGTTCAAGAGATAATACGTTTGCCAGTTCTGTGGCTGTCTTGTGTTTAGCAAAAGTTAGGCTTTGTTTTTACAATAAAGTCTGTGTGGTTAACAGAATATTTGTGACATGTCTTTATTTCTGTTCCAATATAGTAGTCCTTAAATAATGGTGATTTTGTTGTAAAATACTGAGTATGTTTTAGTGAAATCAAATGGATTTTGATGTACAATGTGAAAAAAAAATTCCGTAGTTTTTACGGGAAAAAACTGGCAGCTGGGGTTACCAGAACAATTCCGCAAAATATACAACAAAACAGTAATTGCTTTTACTGAATAACAAGTACATTTTACAATTCAAACCAGCATATAACGCACTGGACTTCTGTTATATTTACTGGTTTAAACTGTAAAATGTACGTGTTATTTTGAACAACATGTCAATTTTACAGGATAAACCAGTAATTATAACAGAAGTCTAGTGCGTTATATGCTGGTTTAAACTGTAAAATGTACATGTTATTCGGTAAACGCAATTACTGTTTTGTTGTATATTTTACGGAATTGTTCTGGTAACCCCAGCTGCCATTTTTTTCCCGTAAAAACGACGGAATTTTTTTTACAGTGTGCTTACAAGCACAGATAAATGGATTCCGCTCAAAGGTGCAACTCTGGAAACAACATGTGAAAAATGGAAGTCTTGAAATGTTCATTCTCACCAAGCAATGGCTAAACGTTAACACAGCAGCATTATGTGAGATAATAGTGAAACATTAAAAAACACACGAGGAGAAGATGTCATTTTGTTTTTCTTCAGCCTCCATTCCATCCCTTGACTGGGGACTGGGTGAGGGAGCCTTACAGCTCAGCATCGTTTGGTGGAAAGGACATGAGAGCTGTTGAGGAAGAGCTTTGTGTGTGTGTTCCATCGATTCCTGCCATAAAATTAGCTCTATGTTCATCCAAACCGGCCCAGGTGTCACATTGAGTGAGTCAAATATGATTATTAAATGTGTTTTGCTTGTGTATGTTTGATAACTATTCAATATGACTTGGTGAAAATCACTTTATTTTGTTATATTCATTTTTACATATTCTGCTGGTGGTGTGTCTTGGGATTTTTTGAATGACTCCAAAAAAGGTTGAAAAAGACTGGCCTAATAGACAAAGAGGTTTCACAGCATTCTCCAAATCTTATTCTGTCCAGAATGATTGAGAAATGAGACATTTGTGGTGTTTTATTTATTCCTCTGCAATCTAGCATGACGAACATTGTGTTGAGTCATGTAGGAGTTCAAATAGCAGCGGCTCAAACTGTCTAAGTGGAGGTGGCACTAGGTCGCCATCATGTGGCCATTAATGGTACAGCAACAGGTTAAAAATGGAATATACTTCTTTTTTTTCAAAGCATTATTGATGGGATTGAAACCTAGTTCATTGTTTGTATACCTACTGTAGTTACTTATTTTTGTTATTGTTCAGTTACCTCCGTTGATGGGTTAGTTCACTTTACAAGCTTGTGTGAATGTGCATTAAAAAAAAACCTCCACATGGACTCTGCCTTCACGTGGCGTGTGGCCTCAAGTGCCTGGCTGGTCCTTAGGACTACTCAGCTGGCCCACTCCTGTTAAGCAAGGCGGGAGTGGGCAGGTGTGTACAACCTAAGCCTTACCCTCACCTAGTGCTGGGCGATATGACAATACATATCGTGAGGACGATAATAATAAGAAAAGTGTCTGTCGTGCTATTTCTCTTGTATCGTTTCTAACCTAATTTTATCAAATATTGAAGCAAATATTTTTTTAAATACGCACTGACGAATGTACAAGAGTATCCATAGTGACAAGACTAAGTTAAGGTAAGTGTTAAAGAAGATGTAAAAAAAAAAAAGCTTTTTTGCAACCAAACATCGCCTAGTGGTTTTGCGACATTACGCTGCTTTACGTCATTTGACTCTCACGCGGTTTTGCGACATGCTTTACGTTATCTGACTCATGAGTGCTGCAAGGTGGACACGCAACAAGTTGAAGTCTCAACAAACGGAGACAGCTGCACAGGAAGTCCAAGAAGAAACACTTTTACCAAAAAGAGGGAGTCCGTCTGTGATTTGGTTACATCTTGGGTTCAAGAAGTTCGACACGGAGCAGCATTGTTACATATGACCGACGGCGACGCCAACACAACGAACCTCTTTTATCATCTAAAGAAGGTCCACGACAAAGAATACACGAGAATCCAAAAAGTGAGAGGTAAAGCAACTAGCCCCTGGGGGACTGTATTTTTCGGGAAGGGGGGAAAAATAATTTTCTTTCCAAAAGGGGGGAACTGCAAAAAAGGTTTGGGAACCACTGGTATAAAGTAAGTTTAAGGCGTTGGCGCTTAAATAGTGTTTCTCTTTCTCTTTCTCCTCTCTCGATCAAAGTTGAGACACTGCTTAAGAATATATTTGTGAGGAAGACCGTAGGGAAATGAATTACTGTAGTCTATAACAAGCAATTGTTCGAACTCCTACATTTGCTATCAAACTTTTGCTCCCAAGGCCACCATCATGGGGCCTTTATTGCTACTGTAATTATTTTTTTCCCAAAGCAATTGTTTGAACTGCGATTGCTATCAAACCCTAACACCAATTTAAAAGTATTTATCTCTCTGTTTTGTCACTAGTCTGACGAAGGGAGTGATGTCATCGTGTTTTGGGAACCTCATCGGGATCCTGTCACTGAGACGTCGTGAAGAAATGCTGAAACAAATGCAGCCTCATACGTGTTACACAAACACAACACTCTGACCTTCTTTGTCTGTCACTGGTCACTTACCTTCTCATTCTCACATCTGATTGGACGAGCGTTTTTGCCCACTAACTCCTGAATGGTAGGTTCCGTTCGACTTGATTTCAATTTCTGCCTGCCGTAATTCGCCCTTTCCAACTTTACACAGTATGGCTTTCGAAATTACAAAATGCATTGTTTTTTAGCCTTGCTTCTTCCAAAAGTCGTACAAAGTAGGAGTGGTACAGTTGGAAATTTTGTGGTCACTTTAGGAGGTAGTAGATCTTGGTTTCAAGTTGGTAGGACTTACGGTTCCCGAGTTAGGGCTTTTGGGAAATATTTTGCCAACACTTGATTCACCCCTATACCCTAACCCTCCCCAAACCCTCAAATTAACCCTCACCCTAATTATAACCCTCTAAACCCTAACCCTTAACCCACCCGCACACAAATTCCTCCTGTTGGTCCCTGTTTGGAGGTCAGGGGTGGGGTCTGGCCCAGAGGAAGGCCCTTGCGTTTCCCTCTTCCTCAGCTAGATGGGGAGGAGCTCTAGCTCAAAAGCTTAACCCAAACCCCTGGCCCTAAGCCTTATTTAAGGCGAAAACCTAACCATTTGTAACCCTAATTAAGAAAATTTAAATTAATGAAAAAAAACCCAAGTGGGAATAATTGTAATGAATTTGGGGGCATACAAAACATGGTTTGGGACTAAAAACACCAAGTTTTGGAGACTAGAGGCATGCAAAACATGTTTTGGGACTTAAGACACCAAGTTGGAGGTTTGGAGGACCCCTAAACTATAAAATAATTAAAGGTCAAAATAGACAAATTTGAACATTTAAAATCATTATTACACAGTAAAACGAACTAGAAAGCCACACATTTGTGCTTTATTGGAAGAATTAGGGGTTGAGGGGTGCAAAAAAGGGGGAAAATGTGAATGGGATAACATGGATGGCACAAGTGGCATTGGATTCAAGAACAGCAGAATACAGAGGCAAATTTGAGTGGGTCAATGTTCTCCACTAGAGGAAGTTAGTCAACCACAGTATAAATGGAGGCCATGATATTGGGGCGTCATTTCAACTTGGTTAGGGAAAGAGAAGCAACTCACCTGCTGGGAAAGGTAAAAGGATCATGTTAAGACCACTGAGAAAAGGGAAATATACTCACTCGTTAGGGAGAAAGAGAAACTTACTCATCTGTTAAAGAAGCAGAAAAGATCATAAGGGACAATAGTTTGCTAAATGCTCTTTGTGTGTTTGAGTGATCAGAGGCAAGCAAGGCCGAGGCAGTATATTCAGCACAAGAGATGCAACGAGTAGTACTTCGTGGGTTACTGAGACAGAGACAGATCGAACGAGGACTAGAATGATTCCGCATACACCATGAGCACTAAAACCTAATTTTGTTCACCGTGGAGGGGTGGGTGGCGGAACTGGAGGGGGACCGGTGCTCTTTTTATTTCTGTGATGTTGGGGAGGCGCACTCACCTTACAAAAGCCTAATCCGCCAGTGCCACCTTCAGGAAAGCCCCTCCGCACACTGGTACTTTAAAGCCAATCAAAGCAGTATTTTAACCCTAGTTTGGATTTAGCTCTGCCCTGTATTCTGTCCCTAACCCTGACCATTTGTAACCCTAAGTGTAATTAACCCTACCCAAAAGCCAAGGCCTAACCTAAGGAACATTTAAATGGATGAAAAATAACCCCAAGGGGAAATTGAGATGACATGGATGGCGCAGATGTTGTTGGATAGAAGAACAGCACACCAAAGAGTCACCATTGGAGAGGAGGTGCTGGTTTTCTCCACCAGAGGGGGTTAGTGAGCCATAGTATGAACAAAGGCCAGGTAGAGAGCAGCCATTTCAATTTGGTCAGGGAAAGAGAAGCATCTCAACTGTTAGAAAATATTTTAAAAATCATGTAAAACACAACAAACTAAGGGAAATCTACTCATCTTTTTGAAAATGTGAAAAAGGGAAAAATACTCACCTGGAAGAGAGAGAAAATTACCTGCTAAAAAAAATAGAAAAGATCAAAACGGACAAAGTTGAGTGCTGATTTTCAAAATGCTCTTCGTGTGTGTGTGTGATCACAGGCAAACCGAGGCAGTATATTAGGCACAAGAGATGCAACGAGTAGCACTTTGGGGGTGCCATTAAATATTTTCTGTTTGGGGTGTGTGTGTTGGAGCCGCCTGAAGAAGACACAAAGATGTCGAAACGTCGCGAAAAGATTTAAAAAAATTACAAAGATACAGTTGGTAGTGGGGAAACATGGTTGAAATTTGTACCCATTTCCTCTTACCAAAAACATAGGACTCTTTAAGACATTATGGTAAATGCAAAACTCAAGGCTGTTAGGAGGGAAGGCAAGAAATCCACACTTGTTTCTTTCTGTAGGTTGAATTTTATACAAAATATAACAAATAAAAGGATTCGTTATTTACTCCTCTGTGAATCACCACCTAATTGTGGTGGAGGGGTTTGAGTGCCCGAGTGATCCCAGAAGCTATGTTGTCAGTGGCATTATGCCCCTGGTAGGGTCTCCCAAGGCAAACAGGTTCTAGGTGACGGGCCAGAGTAAGAGTGATTCAGAAGACCATTATGGGAAAAAAAAATCAATATGAGTGGCCGCACCTCACACGAACGTGGGATACCAGGGCCTCACCCTAGAGCCAGCAGGCGAGCGCCTGGTGGTCGGGCCTTCATCCGTGGGGCCCGGCCGGACCCGGTCCGAAGAAGCCACACGGCATCTCCCACCCACAAACCCACCATCTGCAGGGGCAAGCATTAGGGTTCGGTGCTATGCGAGGTGGGTTGGGTGGGTTTGAGGGCGGGTGTCCGGGCAACCTGGTCTTCGGTGACCAAATCTGGTTCTTGGGACATGGAACTGCAGCAGCTGACAGGTACCGGCAGGCCATGTGGCTTCGGCGTTGGTCGAGGCATAAACCCGGGTGTGGGAGGAGTTCGGTAAAGCTATGGAGCACGACTTTCGGTCGGCCTCAAAAAGGTTCAGGCAAAGCATCCGACACCTTAGAAAGGGGAAGTGGTCCCCAGTTCACACTGTTTACAGTGCGGACGGGGCCTTGCTGACCTCGACTGAGGATATAGTCGGTCGGTGGAAAGAATACTTTGTGGTCCTTCTCAATCCCACTGACATACACTCCGCAGAGGAAGTAGAGTTTGAGGATACGTATACAGACAGTTCTATCACCGTGGCTGAGGTATCTGGGGTAGTTAAAACACTCCCTAATGGCAAGGCTCCGGGGGTGGACGAGTTTCGCCCTGAATTTCTCAAGGCTCTGGATGTTGGGGGACTGTCTTGGTTGACACGCCTCTTCAACATCGCATGGAAGTCAGGAACAGTACCTCTGGACTGGCAGACCGGGGTGGTGGTCCCCATTTTTAAAAAGGGTGACCGGAGGGTGTGTTCCAACTATAGGGGGATCACACTCCTCAGCCTCCTCGTGTAAGTCTATTCTAGGGTGCTGGAGAAAAGGGTACGACCGTTAGTCGAACCTTGTTTACAGGAGTTTCAATGTGGTTTTCGTCCCGGTCGCAGAGGACTGGACCAGCTCTACACCCTTGCAAGGGTACTGGAGGGTATGTGACGAGTTTGCCCAACCGATATACATGTGCTTTGTAGACTTGCCTCGTTGTGTCCTGTGGGGGGTGCTCCGGGAGTACGGGATTGGTGGTCCGCTACTACGTGCCATTCGGTCCTTGTACAATCGAAGCAGGAACCCGGTTCGCAATGCCAGCAGTAAGCCAAGCTTGTTTCCAGTGAACGTTGGCCTCCGCGGAGGCTGCCCTTTGTCACCGATTCTGTTCATAAACTTCATAAACAGAATTTCTAGGTGAAGCCAAGGTGATGAGGGAGTCCAGCTCGGTGACCTTATGATCTTGTCTCTGCTATTTGCATACGACGTGGTCCTCATGGCCTCATCAGGCTGTGACCTTCAGCGTTTACTCGAGCAGTTATCAGTTGGAAACGGATGGAATGTACCCTCCGGGTTGAGAGTGAGGTCTTACCTCACATGGAGGAGTTCAAGTATCTCAGGGTCTTGTTCACAAGTGACGGACGGTTGGAGCATGAGTTTGACAGACAGATCGGTGCAGCGTCAGCAGTAATGCGGTCGCTGTACCGGACCATCGTAGTGAAGAGAGAGCTGAGCCGGAAGGCAAAGCTCTATGTTTAGTGATCAATCTATGTTCCCACCTTCACCTATGGGTGAAATGACATCATTAGACGAGGCGGAAACAGACTAAGGCAAATATGCACAAACATTAAACATTACATAATCATATTCAAACCTATATATGTGGTTGCAGTTTAGTCATTTTTATATCTCCTTAAGAGCAGGTTGAGAACCATTCTGCTTATACATGAAAGAAAACCAAATGAACCTCAAATGCACTGTCCAAAACAGTCAAGAGTTACATACCTCGCATACCTACACCTGATCCTAACTTGAAATTTCATACAGTATGCCTGAATTTTATCATTGAAATATATGCATTAATCTTCTTCTTTTCCTTTCGGCTTATCCCGTTAGGGGTCGCCACAGCGAATCAATTGCCTCCATCTAACTCTGTCTTCTGTATCCTCTTCTCTTGCGCCAACTACCTTCATGTCCTCTTTCACTACATCTATAAACCTCCTCTTTGGTCTTCCTCTAGGCCTCCTGCCTGGCAGTTCAAACCTCAGCATCCTTCTACCAATATATTCACTATCTCTCCTCTGGACATGTCTGAACCATCTCAGTCTGGCCTCTCTGACTTTATCTTGAAAACCTCTAACATGTGCTGTCCCTCTGATGTGCTCATTCCTGATCCTGTCCATCCTGGTCACACCCAAAGAGAACCTCAGCATCTTCATCTCTGCTACCTCCAGCTCTGCCTCCTGTCTTTTCCTCAGCGGCACTGTCTCTAAACCAAACAACATCGCTGGTCTTACCACAGTTTTGTACACCTTTCCTTTCATTTTAGCTGAAACTCTTCTATCACACATCACACCCGACACTTTTCTCCACCCATTCCAGCCTGCCTGCACACGCTTCTTCACCTCTTTTCCACACTCTCCATTGCTCTGGACTGTTGACCCTAAGTACTTAAAATCCTCCACTTTCTTTATCTCTTCTCCCTGTAACCTCACTCTTCCACTTGGGTCCCTCTCATTTACACACATGTACTCCGTCTTGCTGCGGCTGACCTTCATTCCTCTCCTTTCCAGGGCAAACCTCCACCCCTCAAGCTTCTCCTCCACCTGTTCCCTGCTCTCACTACATATCACAATGTCATCTGCAAACATCATAGTCCATGGAGATTCCTGTCTGACCTCGTCCGTCAGCCTGTCCATCACCGTAGCAAACAAGAAGGGGCTCAGAGCTGATCCATCATGGAGTCCCACCTTCACTCAGAACTCCTCTGTCACACCTGCAGCACACCTCACTACTGTCTTACAGTCCTCGTACATGTCCCGCCCTTAGTCTAGCTTCAACTACTCTTTCCCATAACTTCATTGTGTGGCGTAGCAGCTTTATTCGTCTGTACTTGCCACAATTCTGCACTTCTCCCTTTTCTTCATAAAGGGCACCAGCACACTTCTCCTCCATTCCTCAGGCATCTTCTCACTATCTAAGATCCCGTTGAACTGGTTCACAAAAGTCACCTCTTCTACTCTTTGTTCTCTCTCATTTTCCTCATTCATCAACTCTTCAAAGTAAAGTGGTACTTTGACTTAAGAGTGCATTAACTTACGAGTTTTCTGATATACGAGCTGTTACACGGACAAAATTTTTATGCGACTTATGAGCGTACAAACGTCTATTAAAGCCCCATCCAGATCCAGAAGATGATGAACCGATGCCTGAAGACACAATTACTTCATACGCATCATCCATACGAAGCCGGCGTTTTCAGGGTCCGTAAACTAACACTTTTGAAACCGGGTCACAGAGTGGAAAAATTTAGCGTCTCCATAGCTCTATAGTTGTGTCATAGCTCAGACACCTATACAGACGCGCATGCGCCAAAACTGCAAACACGGAAACAACAATGGCGCCGTAGAGTTTTGTTTACGACCCTAATGAGAATAAGCAGCATAGAAAATGGATGGATGGATAGAATTATGTAGTGTACCGTGCATTAGGACGAACAGAAAATCTCACTCAGACCTCCTCCACCACTCCTACACCTCCGCCAACATCTCTGTCTGCTCTTCAAGGTAAAGTACACTTTAGAAAACATGTTTATTTCTTTACACTTTCTTTTATTATGTTTTAATATAAGTTCCTTATACATTATTGAGTGTGGAGACACATCATTCTTATCCAAAAACGTATAAACGAAAAAAAATGGTGTGGTTTTTGAGGGCACTGAAACCAATTAATAGCATTTACGTTCATTTTTATGGGGAACATTGTTCTGACATACAAGTAAATCGAGTCGCGAGCTAGGTCTGGGAACGAATTAAACTCGTAAGTCAAGGTACCACTGTACTCTTTCCTTCTTTCCCATGACACGACTGTCACCTATCAACACACTTCCATGCCTATCCTAAATCACCTTAAACTGCAGCACGTCCTTCCCATCTCTGTCTCTCTGCCTTGCCAACCTGTATAACCTGTCATTCTCTCCCTCCTTGCTGTCCAATCTAGCATACAAGTTATCATATGCCCCTTGTTTGGCCTTTGCCACCTTTACTTTCCCCTTACACTGCATCTCTCTGTACACCTGTCTACTCTCTTCAGTCCTCCCAGTGTCCCACTTCTTCTTCGCTAACCTCTTACTCTGTATACACTCCTGCACCTCCTCATTCCACCACCAAGTCTCCTTATCTACTTTCCTTCCAAATGACACACCAAGTACTCTTCTACCTGTCTCCCTGATCAAAGTAACTGTAGTTGTCCAGTCATCTGGAAGGACTTCCTGGCACCCCATGGCCTTTTTCAACTCCTTCCTAAAAGTCACGCAACTCTCCTCCTTTTTCAGCTTCCACCATTTCGTCCTCTGCTCTGCCTTTACCCTCTCCATCTTCTTCACCACTAGAGTCATCCTACACACCACCATCCTATGCTGTTTGGCTGCACTCTCACCTACCACTGCTTTGCAGTCACTGATCTCATTTATGTTACACCTTCTGCACAATATGTGGTCTACCTGTGTGCTCTCTTATAGGCCACCCTATGTTCCTGTCTCTTCTAGAAGAAAGTATTCATTACAGCCATTTCCATCCTTATTGCAAAGTCAACCACCATATGCCCTTCGGCGTTCCTTTACTGGATAGCAAACTTGCCCATCACCTCCTAATCATCTCTGTTTCCTGCACCAACATCTGCATCACTTCATCAAGGTCTGACCAGAATTTCTCCTTCTCCTCCATCTCACATCCTACCTGTGAGCATAACAACTAACAACATTGAACATCACACCTTCAGTTTCTAGCTTCAGGCATTCACTCTATCTGACACTCTTTTTACCTCCAGGACAATCCTAGCAAACTCCTCCTTCAGAATAACTGATACTCCATTTCCCTTACTGTCTACACCATGATAGAACATTCCTGTCCTCTTCTCTCTCCTCCAACGGGCACACCTTCCTCCTTTCCTTCTTCGACCCACAGTAATCCAATTTCCACCGTCACCCTGTCAGTGAACAGCACAAATGGCAGTCGCTGTAACTTTGGGCCTCGACCGATCCAGTATGGAATTCAACAGTATGTTTGATTCACATGTTTTGATTTGACAGAAGTTTTACGTCGGATGCCCTTCGTGACACAACCCTATTTATCCGAGATTGGGACAGGCACAATGAAACACTGGCTTGTTCCCCTGTTGCAGCTACACAGAGGCGGTTTTAGGCAGGGGCAAACCAGGCAGCCGCCATTTATTCGTGTGACGTTGGGGGAGGCACGAGCACTGAAAAAAAAAAGAAAAGATCTACGGTTTTCTATTATCTATCATGTTCACTGAGTGGGGAATTGGCATACTGGCGCCCCCAATTTGTTGTTCTTATTACATTGTTTAAATATATGTGATTGTATATATTTGCAACTTTATTTATAGTGTATATTTATTTAGGTTTTATTAAAGGATTTGTGCAATTGAGAAATATGTTTCCCTTTCACGTATATTGGTATAATTTAAAAAAAAACGTGTATTTTGGGGTTGGGGTGCCATTTGGAAGTGGTCTCGCCCAGGGAGAAATCCAGTGAGGCTCCATTTGCTTTACAAATTTGCTTTGTAAAAAAGGTTAAACCCTAAGGAGGATTCCTGAACTGTCTTTGGGTTAATTGCATATCTAATAAGCACCGGGCTGGGCTGCGCTCCTTCACAGGCAACCGGGGAAAAAAGAACGGTTCCTTGCTGCGACTCGCTCATGTTAACAAGCCATTAAAAACAACCAGTTTGTCCGTGAAGGTCCCGAGTCAGTGTAGTACATAGTCAGTGTAAACCTTTAAAAGAAAACTGCACTTTGAAATAAAATGTTGCTCATCGTCCACAGTCCTTCGTGAGACATGAAAGATAGAGGACAAAAGAACTTGCAAAGCCTACACACAGAGGACAGCATCAATTCTTTCAAAAAAGACCTGGATGAACAAAGATGGGAGAGTGTGTGCAGAGGAAGCAATGTGGGATGAAGCATACGAACACTTTCTAATGACTCATATGAAGCTCTACAATAAGCACTGTCCATTGAGAGAAATGTCTTATAAGCAAAGAAGAATAATCAGCCGTGGATGACAAAAGGCCTGTAAAAAGAAAAATACATTATGTAGGAAATGTATAATTCAACAAACAGAAGAAGCCGAAATAACATATAAAACATATAAAACAAATATTTTGAGAACGTGCAAGAAAGTTTATTATAAACAAATACTAGATAGGAATAAAACCAAAATTATAGCTACTTGGGACATTCTAAACAGTATTATCAGGAAAGGCACTAAGAAAGCAGACTACCCTCAATACTTCACAGTTGGAAATGTTAATAATGGCAATATGAGGGACGTAGCTAAGAAGTTTAATAACTACTTTGTAAATATTGGACCAAAACTGGATAAGGGGATCCCAACATCCTGGTCAGTGGAGGAAAGGAAGGAGACTATAGACTGGAACCCTAACTCCATTTTTCTCACTGATGTGACCAAAGAGGAAATCATTGACATTGTACATAATTGTAAAGCAAAAACATCAACTGATTGTAATGGAATATAAATGGAAACGATAAAAATGGTAGAACCGCTAACGTACGTCAGAAATTTATCATTCCAGACTGGTAAATTACCAGACAAAATGAAGACAGCTAAATTAGTTCCTATCTTCAAAAATAGAGATAAACATCATTTCACCAACTACCAACCAATTTCATTATTACCACAATTTTCCAAAATCAATTTTCCAAGCAAGAAATACTTCAATATTTTTTTTTTTTTTTTTTTGGTCTTGTCCAGCATCATAACAGCTGAATGGGAGTCAAGATGCCTTCAAATGCTGAGCAAAATTTCTTTGCCAAGGGAGATTTCATAATCCAAATGAGTCTCCCTTGACATTTGACTGCGTTTATTATGAATTTTGTTGCGCCACATTTCGATGCTGGACCTGACCTGAAAAGGGGACGGGTGGGGTGTGGGGGATATAAGAAAGGGTGCAGAAGAACCTCACAAACATATTTCAACCATATTATAAACAACCGTAATAATCAAGATTTCCGCAGCAACCAGAACCGACACAGAGCTAAATGAGCAAAAATACAGGGGAAAGAAGAAAAAAAAAAAAAAAAATAATGATAATACTAATTTCATGTACATACCTTCATATACATATCTATATACATATACACACGCATATATACACACACACACATATATATATACATGTATACATGCACATATTCGTACACGCATACATACACATACTGTGCACATACACATATCCATGCAGTACATACATACATACACACACATACAGTGTGCATATATATGTATACACATACATACATATATACTAATAATGATAAACATATAAGAAAAACAACGAGAAAAGAAACAGAAGCTCTTGAACAATGACCATCCAAATGACACGTGCAACAAATCTACATTAAATCTACATTAGTCTGCAGTGACAGGATAACCGCATCAGAGCGAAACAGAGAACGAGGAGATGCCCGTGGTGAACACCGCCATGCATCCCAAACCACACTCCCTCCAAAAGCGAGGGCCCGACCAGGAAGACGCCGGAGCACGGCCCCCCAGCAGGCTCCCCACAGAGGGGAAGGCCCGACCCCGCCACCCCAAGAGGCAACCGCGAGTCCCCTCCGAAGACGTGGAAGGGAGACCCGGCCCGACGCCGCCCGGCAGCCGAGCAGGGGCCACAGGAGGGGCCCGGGCGCCAACCGCCGGAACACCCGCCGGAGGCCGGCCAGCTTCGGGCAAGCAGGACAACCACTCCCGAGCCCCCGGGCCCAGAAGCCACCCAACCCCCCAAAGCAGGGGCCATACCCAACACCCCGGGAGCTCCAGGCCACCCCAGACGCAACTGCCGCGGGCCATCGCCTTCCCCAACGCCAGAGGCAGGCGCCCATAGAGGGCCCATGGGTCCACTCCTCCCTCTCAGCCCCCGTGACCCGTCCACCCCAGCCCCAGTACCCACACCAAACCCTGTTCCTACTACACTTACACACCTACATTTTCACATATGCACCTGGATGTGCCACCCCCCAATGTAGCGAGCAGCATCACCGCGAGCTCCCCCGAGACACGGGGCCATACCACCATACCCGGCCGCCGGGAAATCCACAGAGCGCCGCATGCACGCAGGCACTCCTCCCATCACCGCTGCCGACCGACACCCGGAGCCAAAACAATCACCCCCCCCCCACCGCCCCCAGCCCCACGGAGCGTCCAAAAAAAAACAGGGGTGTAACAGGACCCTCTAATCCCCGCCTCCCCACCCAACTAAAAGTGTTATGAAGTGTAAGATGTGTGTGTGTAGGCAATTAAAATTGAGGAGCCGAAACTGCGCGACACCATGGGCAGAACCACTCCGCCGGCTGAGCACGGCTAAGTAGCTCTGCCCACCCCGCGACACAAGTCCCGCCCCCCAAAAATGAATGTGAGGTGTCTGTGAGTCTATGTATAGTGAATAAGTGTAATTAAAACTGGGGAGTTTGCGGCCCCCAGGGCATGACAGAAGGAGGTCATGTTTGTGACCCCCCCCCCGGCACACCCCCATGGAGCACGCACACTCCCCAAGATCCTATGTGCTTGTTTGCAGGGAGTGAGGGGGCGAGGGCGCGAGGGATAGTAAGACTAGGAGGGAAATTATATATATATTTTTTCCTTCCCAGAGGACGAGCCATTGGGCAGTAGGCACCCCTGTTTCCCGGGACCCACCGCGGGGCAGGGGCCGGCGCGAGGCGAGGCGAGGCCCCGGACGTTCAGCGACCGCAGCCCGGGAGCAGCCTCACCCAGATGTTACACACTAGCCACCATGCGCGCCACTGCAGGAGACCCCGGCGGCCCACACCCCCGAACACCGCCACCGCCATCCCCACCCCGTATCAGAGAGGAACCCGGGCAACACACCCCACCACTCGAAGAGGCAGCAACCATCCAGGCACAATCACACACCTCCCCACTGCCCCCTGTGCCCACACCCATGTTCAATCCCCTGCACCCAACATACACACAAACACACTGACACACACCTGCACTCGCGCACACACACCCACACCCGCCCAACCCCTTGTACACTCCCCCAACCCTGGTCCTCCCAGGCACCAATCCGGCACTGGGACGCGCACCCATCCACCCCCACAGTATACTTCACAAATACTTCAATACTGAATAAAATAAAATTTGTCCTTGATCAAAAATTACTCCAAACTCTCCTATTGTTCTCTGGTGTTAACCATATCTAACTTATTGTGTGGGGATATGGGGAAATAACTACAAAAGTACACTTCACTCGCTGGATGTACTGCAAAAAAGATCAATTAGGATAATCCATAATGCGCCGTATAGTGAACACACAAATCCACTGTTTCAAAAATCACAATTATTAAAATTTGCTGTTCTGGTAAACCGCTAAAATGATGCATAAAGCAAACAACAACCAGTTACCAAAGAATGTCATACAATTTTTCTCAACAAGAGAGGAGAAATATGATCTCAGGAATGAACTAAACCTAAAACACAAATATGCAAGAACAACACTAAAAACATTTAGTACTTCGGTATGTGGAATCAAACTACAAAATGGATTAGGTAAAGAAGTAAAACAATGCTCTACAATGAGTGATTTCAAGAAACATTACAAACAGTTGATGTTTACAAAATACAAGGAAGAAGACTCGTGAAATATTGTGTACATCCAAGGACATATTACTTCATTCCTTGGAGAAAAATTTTCTGTCTGTTGACTGTCAATGCTATGTTTGTTACTATCACCTTGTACTTGTACTAGCAACTTTTCATCCTAGTGAGAACATTGTCTGTACTACAACAATGTTTTGTTATAATTGTTTATATACCACTCAGCACCAATATTATTTATCATGATTATCATTCATCAGGACTGCAATATAAGTTATTTGCGATAATAAGGACATTGACTACTATTTAACACACTGTCACATGACCTTACTTATGCATTTAAACATAGTAACTGTAGGAAGTCTACAAATGTATTGAAATTGGGGAAAACCTACAGGGGTAGGATTAAATAAGATTTGCTTCTTCCTACTCCTTTTGGACATGTGGAGCTGTCCATTGTATCAAGTGATGTAATCCAATGTCATTTACATGCATGTTCAAATAAAATGAAAACATTACCATTACCATTAACACACGTCATTCTTTTTTCTGTGCATTCTAAAGACATAAAAACTGATTACAAACAAAAGAGGGCAGCTTATAATGTATCAAAAATAGGTAGGGAGAAGATGCTGGATAGAAGATTGGACAAATATATACAAAACACAATAAACAACATCTAGTTCCCCACAGTGGAGGGAATTTATCACTCCCAGAAACAGGCAACTACAAAACAACAAACGAGATTGTTTGCGTTGTCATTCTTTTTGATATGCACTGGTGACTAGATGTCTGTAATGTTACATTGAGTAGGAGGAAGTATTTTGTGGGTTTCTCCCAAGGCTAACGTGTGAGTCTATTTTATGTCTTATTTAAGACTTATTTGCCGTCTTTTATGTTTACAATATTGGGTAATACGAATGTGATGAGGTGACCATAGGGGTATTGTTTCTTATCTAGAAGGCTCTAATAATGTTACAACACGTGTTTATAAGGTGTTTTTTAAACAAGTTTTCTAAGCTCTAACTACGGAAACATATCATTTATAAAAAAAGAATCCCACTTAGTGGAAATTCACTTATAATGGTCGGGTCTGGAACCAATTAACCAAGATAAACGAGGGATTACGGTACATGTAAAAAACGGGTAAAGTAGCGCTTCTTGGAACCACACACGATCAAGACATGCGAGGGCTAATTTGCAAAAAATGCTTATTATTTTCTAAACAGTCCAACTTGTATCTGAATAACACACCCATCACTAATACTACAAGTGATACTACAGAATTCACTGCACCAGCTGGTGTGTTTTATGACACAAATTATGATGATTTGATATACTTTTGCTAGGGTCGAGGCAGTTTGTGTTACTTGTGGTAAGCCGATGGGGGTCACACAACGGTTAAGCCCCCACATACAATCAGTATGCTTGTACATTGTTTGGCAAAATAAAAAACATTACGGTGCGTGTCGTTGAAATGTTTTGTCCAATTGTGTTAGTGTACATGGAGTGTTGCATAAAGAGAGGAAATGAAAACAAGGTGATCAAACAGCAGTGAAAGCTTATCTTCTGCGTCAGCCAAATGAATGTAGCAGATGAAAATAGTCAGTCTGCAGGAATTCATTCTTGTGCGTGTCCTCCGTTGTTTGGCTGTGCTGTTTCTCCCCGGGGGTGGTAATTTGACATCTAATTTGATGTAAACAACGCAATCACCGCCCAAGTTGCACCCCAGCAGCCTACAGTTGATGTGAGTGGCCCATATACGGTATGTTACAAGATTAGGTTTAGTTCTATAAATATTTGTTTCAAAAAGGTGAAGGTGTGTGTTCTTATGGTTTTGTAATAATGATGAATGCAGACTCCCTTCCTTTTTTCATGTTACTTTTCCATCTAAATTTCTTGCAACAGATCAGGCTTTGTAATTTTTGCAGTATATCTACGGTGTTTATTGAATAATTGTGCCCTTGCACAGTTGGAGCATTACGATTAAGCGTAGTTTTTTCTTTCTGCAGTTGAACTTTTCATGAGTTCGAACAACATTTTTGCATGTTGCTGCTCACTGCAGACTTGATCCGTTTGTCAAGGAGAGAGAGACAAGTTCAGCAGATGTTTTTTTGTTTTTTTTCTGGAACTTTTTTTCCCTTTATTATAGACTATTTTAATAATAACATTTTCCAATATCCCCATTTGTATCATTTCAAGAGCAGAGCTTGTATACGCCATTTTCACTCTGACTTTACAACCCTAATTACGTTTGTTTGTTCCCCATCTGCTTGAGCCCAAGACCACAACAACTGTATGTGACATCACGAGCAACCCAGCAACTGGTTTACATGATAACCTGCTATGAACACATAGCTTTAACTCTGTGTACTGTGGCCTTTGAAGGATAAAAAGCATGGTTATCAGTAATAGATTTAGAATTCCACATTGACATGGTCAATAGTACATAACTACAGTTGTTGTTATTTACAGTTGATTATTGCTGTTTTGTGGTTGACGGCAGCCTATTATTAGTCAGAAAATATGCATCCATCCATCCATTTTCTATGCCGCTTATCCTCACTAGGGTCACAGGGGTATGCTGGAGCCTATCCCAGCTAAATTCGGGGTACACCCTGGACCGGTTGGCAGCCAATCGCAATGGAAAATATGCATATTTAAGCAAATTTTACATATTCTTTCCCTAGATTAAGCATTTTCAAGCATATAAGCGGCATAGAAAACGGATGGATGGATGGAATATACTTGCAAATACAAATACTGTAAAAGGCATTCAGAAGACACATGCAAAGATGTGATACTGTCTGTAGCGTTCCACACTGGCAAGTGGGTCATAATGATGAGACTTTAGCCAACGCAGGACGTTTCCAAAAATCAACAAGGAACTCTCCCAATGCTACATTATATCTTATTTATGTGTAATATGCCTTATTTTCTGTTATGTCTATGTCTATGTATATTGGGTAAAGACGACTGTAGGGTTATTAGTTCATTTCTGGAGGGCTCCGATTATGTTAAAAAACATTTAGAAGTCATGAACAGGTTTTCTATGCTCTAACTATTCAGCTATTCAGCTCCTCTGCGGAAAAGTCTGGAACCAATTAAATCTCCATAAATGAGGGACTACTGCACTGTTATTAGTGAGTGTGAGTGTGTGATATGATTTGAGTATATAATGCACACAACATTAGCCTTCAATTTGTCACCTACATAGGCTTATTGATCCAAACCAAGTCTGATGATATACATAGTGATGGCATGTGACCCATTGAACTACAGTGTTTGACATGTTTTCTATTCTTTTGCTACATAAAACAATTGAAGGCTGATAAGTTAACTTTGATCGACTGGGAAGTAATGGCATTTCTGTGGCCTTCTTTTGTATTATTGCCGCTAATAAACAGAAATTGTATGCTTGTTTTCAGTGAATGAGTTAATTAATCTCAACAGCTTTGGTCGACAGTTAACCACATGCGCCGCCATGCTGCCCAACTCAAAGCCCTTTGGAATATTTTGCATAAGGTTGCTGTTACCCACTGTTATGCAACAAGACTGTCTTCCTCTGTCTGATTAAGTTATCTCCAGTGCTCCTGTGCAAACAGGGTTAAGGGTGTCCAAAGTGCGGTCTAGGGGCCAAATGAATTCATTCTTAACGACATAATTTAACATATATTAAGTGTTACACTAATTTGCTTTGTCCCTTACTACACAAGACTAAGATATGGATGTTGTTCAGATAGCTTAGCAAATACTGACCTACGTTGGATTGGCTTTAGCATCTTTAATCTACAACATATGTCAAAATGGCCCCCCACATGCTTCAATTCTTTGGTGGAAAATGTTTGGACACTTCTAATTTAAGATCTTAATTTGTATTTCATTTATGAAGTTTAATAATGAATTGCATTTCTTGTCAAGATAAACTAAAAATAAAATCATAAGAACTACAGTCCTCAGATGAGTCGGATAGACAAGACAATGACAACCTTTTTTGCTGACCATGCTGTGCAGTACATTGCACTCATTATAATGTAGGTAAATAAATATTAAATAAAAATAGATTAAATGTAAAAGCAGCTGTAATACACTGTCAATAAAAGGCAAAGATAAAGTGTCGGGGTGTGACAAGTGCAGTGACTTGTTATTTATTACTCATTATTTTTTTCCCTGCGGCACATTGTGGAAATAAAAGAAAACAGTAAAAAAAAAACAACAACATTGGAGCAATAAAGCAAAAAGGCACAATGTAAAGAAAAAAAGGAATTGAAATGAAATACTTTTTTTGATATATATATATATATATATAAATATGCAAGTGGCCGAGGGCATGCTTTAATTCTTGTATATCTCTCTCAAGCTGTCCTGATTTAGTTTTTCAGACAAAACCAATAATTTCAGCCGTGCTAATGTACAAAACAGTAAAGTGAGTATTTACTGTATCTAAATAACGTTTCCATTAAAATTCTACATGACTACATTATTTATGTGCTACCATTTCATTGCTCTTTGTCATCTCCAAAAACTGCAAATCAGAATATTCATTATTATCACAGTGCCCAACCCCACCCAGTGCTGACATCAAGTCTAGATGGTTTGTGAAACCTTTTTTTACCTTTGGCCTGCCACAAGGACTGCTCAGACTTTGGAACCAGGGCAACACATTTGCAAGTCCCGGTAATCGTATCCAGGCAGACAGCAGAACTATAAAAGCCTAAAAATCAAAGTATAGGGATTAGTCTTCACCCAAGGAGGAGGACTCATCTTACCTGAAGGCTTCCAGGTGCTAAGCCCAACATGGGGGGTACCAGGTTCTGCCTTTTGCTGCTACTGGGCACATACACCCTAGCCCGTGAGTACTACTACTAATCATTTATGAAGTGGAATATGTTATTATAAAATGTTTTCATTAGCATTTATGTTAAATGGTTAATGAATATGTATGTAGTAATTGTATTGTTTGTTGTTGTTTTTTATTCTTTCCAGAGCTAGATGTAGGAAGTGTGGATAATCAATCTCCAACATGCTTTTGTAAGTTTCCTCTCTTTTTGCTCAATAAAAGTAGTAATACCTGTAAGTTATCTGAGATGCTGATCCACAGGCTCCGTGTTTTAGGGCCCAGTGTTGCCACTGCTTATTGACGCAGCCAGAGGTATCGATTGAGGGCAGTTGGTCTGTTATTCATGTTTTGAGGATTTTTTCATCGATTTTGGTTCTCTATTATGTTGAAAAATACCTTTTGACACAAAGTGTTGCTGTGATTCGTGCATTAAATCTAAATATCATTACAGTCTAGCACAGAGGTCTCCAAACTTTGAAAAGATTGGAAAGACCATTTTGATACTTTTTAAACCAGCACATGTAGATCATCTGAGATGTTATATATATATTATTTTTAATGCATCTCAGCTTTGCGATATAAGTGAAAAAGCATGTACCATTTTTCCACAAATATTTAAACATTTTTCTTAAATAATGTCCTAAAAAATATTATGACATTATTCCCATAATATTTTTCCCATCCTAATTTTCCATAAAAGACAACTTTGCTGTATTTGTTCCTTATGACATTATGACTTTTGTCTGTAATATTTACTAATGTGCTACTAGAGTTAATATTTGGACTTTATTTTTGGTAAATTACAGCTGTCTTTCCATTTTGCTTTTATTTTTACCGTATATGTCAAATTCCTTCTAGTAAAATTTGGCTTAGTTCTCATAATATTTTGACTTTATTCTCGTAATATTATATATTTTTTAACTTAATTTATTACATTTTCTCTAAATTCCAAATGTATTTGTTGTTTTGTTTGTTTATAATAATATTATGACTTCAAAAATGCTTCTTTTAAAAAAATCTACTTTATGCTAATAAAACGATGTTATTTTTTTATTAAAATAAATTATATACTGTATATACATTATATATACTTTATATGTTTTATTATCTAAGCTTTATTTTTGTAGTTATTCTCATAAAATTATTACAACTTGTTCTGGTCAAACTGTTAAACTTGTTCTGGTTAAACTGATTAAAATTACTGACAACTTTCCCATTTTCGTTGCTGTTTTTTTTTTAAGTTGCCCTGTTCAATTAGATTTCAAGCGTGTACATTCCAAAGACATGCATGTTAGGTTAATTGGCGACTCTAAATTGTCCATGGGTGTGAATGGTTGTATGTCTTTGTTTGTCTATATGTGCCCTGCGATTGACTGGCGACCAGTCTAGGGTGTACCGCGCCTCTCGCCCAAAGTCTGCTGGGATAGGCTCCAGCATCCTTGCGATCCTAATGAGGATAAACGGCATAGAGAATGAATGAATGAATGAATTAAAAAATGTGCAGGCCGCAAATGGACCCCAGTGAATTTGTCTAAGCCATGTTTAAAACTGATTTCAGTGGCCAAAAGGTATAAGAACTTCAGACGCTTTGTGTACGACTATGAGGCTGAGACCTTCAACGGCGTTGGCGGCGCCACCAGCAACAAGAGAGGCCCCAAACTCTCCTGTAAAGTATGTCTCACACCCAACTTGAACCACTAATCCATTCAATATGCGCTCATAGTGAGCTAAACAGCAATTCATCCACTGCACAGATTGAGCTTGAAGTGCCTCAGACCTGTAGCTTCATCCTGCGCACCACAGAATGTTCCCTGAGTGAGATCTTTACTGTGGACGAAGAGGGGAACGCACTGTATCGCCCTGCTGCTGGAGCTCAGGCCTTCAAAGCTGCAATGGCTGAGTACGAACACTTTGAAGTTGAAATACAAGGCAAGGTCAGGTTGTAAGCGGAGACCTGTATATGTCATTAGGAACCCACTGAAGCTCACAGTGGAGGGACAGACTGATGTGAAACTCTTCCCCGAGGAGGACGAGCCCGTCAACATCTTGAACATCAAGAGGGGAATTGTCTCCTCCCTCCTCGTCCCCACCACGGAAGAGGACAGAAACAACAAAATGGTGAGAGGTTCATGAATTTGTTTTTCTGTTTTTCTCTCAGTCCAAGCACAGCTTCATGTCTGTCTGTGGTGACCATTCATGCATAGATAAACAAGTTGCACAATGACAAGATAAACCGGACCAGCTGACACGAGTCACTGCATGTTCCCACATCACCACCGCAGGGTCAAAGTCCTAGATAACTTTATCTCTGCGATAGCGTCAGCTGCTCATGGAGTAGACTTTAATCGGGCGTATTGATTGACAATCTGATTTGGGTGGAGAAAACATGTTTACCGTTCCAGGGCTTGTGATTTACTTTGAGACTATAGTTGCTTTTACCCTCCTATGTGCTTTTTAAATTGCAGTTTATCTTCCAATATCATCAATGTGATTCACTGTAATGTGCAAAAACACTTGATAAGTCGTGACCTTCATTTCAGTCGTTTGGATTTTTATTAATTTGGTTTTATTAATACTTTCTTTGTCACATTGTTGGTTATTTTTTGTATTTTTTCTTGTATGTATTAATTCATAATTATCTTAGCAAATGTATTTTTTAATGGCCTATGACATCTATTGAGAAATGATACACACAGGTGTCTCGGGGTCTTGTTCACGAGTCAGCGAAGGTTGGAGCGTGAGGTCGACAGACAAATCTGTGCAGCGTCTGCAGTATTGCGGTTGCTGTACCAGTTCGTCTTGGTGAAGAGAGAGCTGAACTGGATTCTAGTCCGGCTCCCTCACGGACACCTTCCTGGTGAGGTGTTCCGGTCATGCCCAGCCGGGAGGAGACCCCGGGGAAGACCTAGGACAAGCTGGGGGGATCATGTATCACAGCTGGCCTGAGAACGCCTTGGTGTCCTCCCGGTGGAACTGGAATAGGTGGCTGGAGGCCGCAAAGTTTGGACTTCCCTACTGAGACTGCTGCCCCCCACGACCCGGATAAGCGGAGGACAATGGAATGGAATGGAGCAAAGCGCATTTTATAAGACTTTACTCAGGCATTTTGTCAAGGAAATGAGGAAGGACATGCAAAGAATGCATACATTAAAAAATAAAAATTGCACTAAATTCGACCACAAAATCATAATTATATACATCAAATTTCCATTCTATCTATTCCATTTTTTTCCGCTTATCCGGACATGGGTCGCGGGGGCAGCATTCTCAGTAGGGAAGTCCAGGCTTCTGAGTCTCCGGCAACCTGTTCCAGCTCCACCGGGAGGACACCAAGGCGTTCCCAGGCCAGCTGTAAAACATAGTCCCTCCAGCGTGTCCTAGGTCTTCCCCAGGGCCTTCTCCCGGCTGGGCATGCCCAAAACACCTCAACGAGGAGGCGCCCGGGAGGCATCCAGACTAGATGCCCGAGCCACCTCAACTGGCTCCTCTCAATGTGAAGGAGCACCGGCTCTACTCTGAGCTCCTCCCGGATGGCCGAGCTCTTCACCCTATCTCTTAGGGTGAGTCCAGCTACCCTACGGAGGAACTCGAGGATCTCGTTCTTTCGGTCATGACCCATAACTCATGACCATAGGTGAGGGTGGGAACGTAGATCGATCGGTAAACAGAGAGCTTTGCCTTCCGGCTCAGCTTTCTCTTTACCACGACGGTCCGGTACAGCGACCGCATTACTACTGACACTGCACCGATTCGTCTGTCGACCTCACGCTCCAACTGTCCCTCACTCGTGAACAAGACCCCGAGATACTTGAACTCTTTCACATGAGGCAAGACCTCTCTCCCAACCCGGAGGGTACAGTCCACCCGTTTATGACTGAGAACGATGGCCTCGGATTTGGAGGTGCTGAGTCTCATTCCAGAAGCTTCACACTCAGCTGCAAACTGCTTCAGTAAACGCTGAAGGTCACAGCGTGATGAGGCCATAAGGACCACATTGTCTGCAAATAGCTGCTCCTCCATGAATCACCACCTTATCGTGGTAGAGGGGTTTGAGTGCCTGAGTGATCCTTGGAGCTATGTTGTCAGGGGCTTTATGCTCCTGGTAGGGTCTCCCAAGGCAAACAGGTCCTAGGTGACGGGTCAGACTAAGAGTGATTCAGAAGACCCTAATGAAGAATATCAAGAGGAGTGACCGCACCTCGCCCAGACGTGGGACACCGGGGCCTCACCTTGGAGCCAGGCCTGGGGCTCGCAGGCCCCTCCCCCAAGCGCCTGGTGGCCAGGCCTTTATCTGTAGGGCCTGGCCGGGCCTACCCCAAATCAGGAACACAGGAACTCCCCCCTGCAGACCCACCACCTGCAGGGGCAAGCATAAGGGTCCGGTGCAAAGCGATTTGGGCAATGGTAGAGGGCGGGTGTCCGGGCGACCTGGTCTTCCGCGGCCAAATCTGTTTTTTGGGACATGGAATGTCACTTCTCTGGTGGTTATTATCTATCTGCTTATTAATAGCCCCCCGGCTTGGTGCCTCTGTGCTGGAGTCATCCCCGGTGAACGAGAGGGTTATTTCCGTACGCCTTCGGGCTGGGGAAAGGGTCCTGATTGTGGTTTGTACCCAGAGTACCCAGCCTTCTTGGAGTCTATCAGAGGGGTTCTGGAGAGCACCCCAGCTCGTGACTCCATAGTTCTACTGGGAGACTTCAACGCCCATGTAGGCAATGACAGTGTGACTTGGAGGGGCGTGGTTGGGAGGAATGGCCTCCCTGAACCGAACCCGTGTGGTGTGGTGTTGCTGGACTTCTGTGCCAATCACAGTTTGTCCATAACAAACACCATGTTCGAACATAAGGATGTCCATAAGTGCACTTGGCACCAGGACACCCTAGGTCGCAGGTCTATGATCGACTTTGCGGTCGTATCATTAGACCTGCGTCCGCATGTTCTGGACACGCAGGTGAAGAGAGGGGCTGAGCTGTCAACTGACCACCACCTAGTGATAAGTTGGATTAGATGGCGGGGAAGGATGCCAGACAGACCTGGTAGACCCAAATGCATAGTGAGGGTGTGCTGGGAACGTCTGGCAGAGTCTCCTGTTCATAGTCTTCAACTCTCATCTCTGCAGAGCTTCGCCTGCATCTCAAGGGATGACCAGGATATTGGGTTCGAATGGGCCGTATTTCGTGCCTCCATTGCTGAGGTAGCCAGTCGTGGTTGCGGCCGTAAGGTGGTTGTTGCCAGTTGTGGCGGCAAGACCCAAACCCGATGATGGACACTGGGGGTAAGGGCTACTGTCAAGCTGAAGAAGGAGTCCTATCAAACATGGATGGCTTGCGGGACTCCCGAAGCAGCTGACAGGTACCGGCCAGTCAAGCGGCACGCGGCTTCGGCGGTAGTCGAGGCAAACACTCGGAAGGGGGAGGAGTTCGGTGAGGCTATGGAGCACGACTTTCGGTCAGCCTCGAAGAATTTCTGGCAAACCGTCCGACACCACAGAAAGGGGAAGCAGTTCAAACCGTTTACAGTTCGGACGGGGTCTTGCTGACCTCGACTGAGGATATAGTCGGTCGGTGGAAGGAATACTTCAAGGGCCTTCTCAATCCCACTGACATACCTTCCGTAGAGGAAGCAAAGTCAGTGGCTGAGGTAATTGAGGTAGTTAAAACACTCCCCAATGGCAAGGCTCTGGGTGGACGAGTTTCGCCCTGAATTCCTCAATTGGTGGCCCGCTACTACGTGCCACCTGGTCCTTGTACAATTGAAGCAGGAGCCTGGTTCGCATTGCCAGCAGTACATCAAATTTCTGTTATACCAAAGAGGAAGATGACTAAAATATTCCTAAAATTTACTTGAAAATATAAATAATTAAAATAAAATAAAATATAAATAATTAAAATAAATGAATAAATAAAAAACGAGTCCATATTTTAATTAAATCTTTATACTCACTGTCTGTGGCCCACTCAAAATGAATTTATAACCCACTTTTGGGTCCCAACTCAGCAGGTAAGAACCAGTGGTGTAAATTTCACTGAAATGAACTCTTTTCGGTCGTCTGCTCCAACATTTCATTTTTATAAATCACTGATCTGTATTTAATTTAACATATTAGAGTATTTATTTCAAACAAGGAAAAATTATGACTTTCACTTGCATGTTTTTCAGGCCACAGTGTATGGCGTGTGCACCACCAACTTCACAGTCAACACCATAGGAGACGTCGCCACCGAGGTGACCATCAGCAGGGATCTTTCTGAATGTGAGGGCTTCAGCGCTCACAGACACTCCACCAGTCCCTTAGCTATCATCTCTGGCATGGTAAAGGCCTCCAGCTGACAACCCCATCAAATAATGTTGCACTTAATCAAGAGGGTGAATTTAATATATATTACGCAAAATCATGGCTGTTGTCTCTCCAATTTCAGCACTACCCCTTGTCCAAGATGATAGGCAGCAGACAGACGTGCAACTACAAGTTTGACAACCAGAAGAAGCACATGACCAGTGGAAGTTGCACAGAAAAGCACATCTTCCTGCCCCTTTCCTACAAGTAAGTGTTAGGACAAAACAATCATTACCAAAAGGGTTGAGAGCTCTTGCTGTTTTTCAACCGCTGTCACTGTGTGTCCCGTTTAGGAATGAGTATGGAATTTCTACTCTGGTGAAGCAGACTGTGACTTTGAGGGAGACTGCCAAGATTAATGATAGAACCTTTGACCACAGTAAGTATCCAAAGTGCAGTCCGGAGGCCATTGGTGGCTTGTGGCTGTTTATTGGCCCGTGGCACATTCTAAAAATATAATTTTTTTAACAGCAAAACTGGACAAATTAGCAGTAGTTTTACAAGAATAAAGTCAAAATATTAAGTGAACAATATATATGTAAATGTAGTCTAATGATAAAAAGTTGTAATTTTCCAAAAAATAACATCTTAATACTATGAGGAAAAATTCCAACATTTTAGTAGCATAAAGTTTAAATATTATGGAAGGATGTTATTTTACAGTCATAATATTATAAAAAACTAACAAAACAACAAATAAAGGTGTAATTTCTAGAAAATTAGGTTTTAAAGAACTAAAGTCAAAATATTACGGGAATAAACTCACAATTATGACAAAGTTGAAATAGTATTGAAACTGTATTATTAGAAGTAGAATTTGTACTATCGAAAAAAAAGAAGAGCAGAAAAGAAAAAAATATTTTACAAGTGTTACAAATAAAATACAAGAAAAAAGAAATATTCTAACAAAAAACCCAATAAAAACTGTATTTGATTTGAACTTTTTGTAGCATAGAGTTAAAATTATACTAATACTAACACAATGTTTCAGAAACAAAGAAAACAAAATAAAGTTTTTTGGAAAATTGATGGAGGGGAGGTATTATCAGAATAAAGTGAAGAAAGCGAAGATATTATGGATATGGATATTATGGTTAATAAGTCTTAATATTACAAGAAAACAAATGTCAAAGACTATTTAGGAATAAATATTTGGAAATGTAAAAAAAAGCCAAATTAAGACAGCTTGTCTTCTTCCCACTCCTTTTCGAGACAAATTGTTCCTGTGTATAGCTGTATGTTCAATATGTTCTGTCCTGTGTATTTTTTGTGGCTCGAAATAATAATAAACAATAAATAAACAAAAAAGACCAAAAAAGACCTTTTTCACCTATAAAGCTGAGATTAAGTTGATATATATATATTAGATATATGTATGTATATATATATATATATATATATACGGACACCCCTGCTTTGGAATATGCTTCATTCTGTCATTATGCATACTGGTTTTTTCATCCCCTCATAGTTTATGTTGTTTTCTTTTTTTTAATGAACAGATGTGGCCAATCTCCGCTTCCTGCCAATGGACCACATTGACAACAAGTCCCCTGTACAGTCGAAAGATGCTGCCATTGCCACAATACAGCAGCTGAACACCCTGTCCCAGACCAGTCAGGGCGAGCAGCGTGCCTCCCTCTTCTTTAAATTGGTGTCTGAGCTGCGTGGCCTAAAAGCTGATGTGTTGGGATCTGCAGTCCTTGAGATGATGGATGTATCCAACTCCTTGACCATGCAAGCTCTGGTCCAGTGCGGTACTCCGGAGTGCATCAGCGCCATGCTGAAATTTCTTAGGACCTTTGATAAATCTGCTCTTGAGGTCGATGCCACTGTTTATGCCCTGGCGCTGCTGCCTAAGCCCTCCCGCCTCATGGTCAATGACATGCTGGCCATGGCTCAGTACAAGCAGAGCAAGCCCATCATGTATGCTTTGGGTAATACAGTTAGGAAGTAAGTAAAAATCACTTGTTCATTGTGCATATACCTGTGGTGGTTTCTCATATAAAGACGCAAAATTTTGTCACTAGACTGTACCAGGCTGAGGGCAAAGTCACTCCGGAGATAACTGCTGTTTCTGACTTCATGGTCTCCCTTCTCGGCCCAGACTGCGCTGGGGACAAAGACCTGACCTTCCTGACACTGAGGGTTGGTTATCAAATTTAAACTTCACACATGCACAAAACTGCCATGTCTCGAGCAACCAGCCTCAGTTTTTGGTGGTGTTGAACCTGCAACTCCAAGCTAAGAACAGTAATTAAAGAACAACTGCACTTAAATTTTTCCCACCATCCACAATCCTTGTGTAAGACATAAGCACACATCTTTCTTTATTCTGCGTGTTCTAAAGATTTATGAAATTGCACGTAATGGGACACACCTGTGCTGCCTACAAACGCTGCTATTTAAACACCTCCAAAAACCTCTAACAAGGTTTTATGGTTTTATATACACTCTGTGACCATGTGGTAATGGGCACATTCATAACAACATGTAATACACAAAGTATTTTGTCACATTTTGGTCCTTTTAAGCACTCCATCCTTGGCACATTGATTTCACATAGCAAAATAGAAACAATCGCCTACACCTGGGATTAACTTTTTGAAAGTAAAAAATAAAAACACAGCGCAGGCAGCGGCAGCTTCAGTATACATGGTAGTGGTCTGAGGCACTGTGAGCTAGCACTGTGAGTGTTGCGGCCAGTAATGTACTTCGATTGACGTATCAATGTTCCTCATACAGTAATAATAACAATGTGGCTGCAGTCTGGTTAATGTGCACGTGACATTATATGTAAATGGAGCATTGTTGATGCTTTTTGGAGTCTTTTTCAGAAGGCTTTTTAGGCGGAAGAAGTGTTTTGCAGTAATCAGATGCCTCTTTTTGTCTGTTTTTCAAATACATTTTAAAATAATACTGAGCTATTACTACCTTTAGAAAATGCACCAGTAAAACACACAAACAAATCTATACTTTGTTGCCACTAAATTCCAGTTCCTAATCTTGCCAATCCATTTGGAGAATAGTATGCCTCCTATGGTCCCATAGACACGTAGAAAGCCTCACAGTGAAGTGAAGGCTGTTAGAATCCTTTTATACTTAGCTTTCTTTTTGCCAACTTCAATTTAGGTTTGTCCACTTCAATTCAGGTTGTAGGTAACATGGGAGATGTCGTGGAAGATGCCGACCCCGCTATCAAGAACACCCTGATGAAGTGCATGAGACAGCCCGCAACCACCCTCTCAGTTCAGCTTGCAGCCATCCAGGCCTTCAGACGCATGTCTCTGACAGATGAGGTATCTAGCAAGAAAAAATATTTCAATTCCATTGGGAATCAATTCCTCAAATGCATTAACAAACTTTTCCGGCCAGGTTCGCGCTAACCTACAGAGGGTTAGCCAGTATCCAAAGGGAGCTGTGCAGAAACGCCTTGCATCCTACCTGATTCTGATGAGGAATCCCCAAAACAGCGACATTGAGATGGTGAAAAAGATCCTAAAGCAGGAACAGAATGTGCAGATTAAATCTTTTGTGACCTCCCACATCTACAACATCATCACCTCCACTGATTCTGACACCCAGAAGTAAGATTCCTTCCAGCAAATAACATGCCCCACATAGTCAAACTAAATGTAAAAACATTATTTTTCACTTTACAGGCTTGCTAGAAAGATAATGGATGCCCTGCAGGACATTGACGTGGTCACTCACAATGACTACACAACAAAGTCTCGCAACTACAAGCTGGGTGTGGCGCATGAGAACATGCAAGCCGCCATTCAGGGCAACGTTATCTTTGACCCTAGCAACTACCTGCCCAGGGAAATCCTGCTGGAATCTACCCTGAAAGCCTTTGGCTACAACATGGATATATGGGAGGTGTGTACAATTGCACGACATGTTTGCTAAATGGTGTTAAGAAAAACTAACTCAATCTCATTCATAGGTTGGCATTGAAGGGAAAGGCTTTGAGCCCACTATTGACGCTTTGTTTGGAAAAGATGGCTTCTTCCCAGACACTCTCTCCAAGGTTCTGTATTGGGCGGAGGACAAGATGCCAATCAATATAAAGGAAGTGCTGGAGAAGTGGGTTGTTCCATTGAAATTGGAAGGACAGAAGGTACTATTGAGGTTCACTCCATTATCATGTAGTTCCCATTTTGTGTCATGACATACAGTATTTTTTCCCCGAAGGTTCCTGAAGATCTTATGAGAGAAATTGTTCGCAATTTCAACAAGCTGATAAAAGAACTGCAAAATCAAGAAACCCCAGAGGCCGTGGCCTACCTGAAGATCATGGGAGCAGAGCTGGGCTTCATCAAGGCCAGCGAACTGAGGTTTATTGCTGATAATGCAAAAATGTATGCAGACATTTTCCTCAAGGTCCTCCCTATCCAGGTACTACTATTACTACTTCTGACAATTTCATTACCACAGAATGAGAGCTATTAAAGCATTTTTTTTCTTTTTCTTTTTTTTAGGTTGTATCTAAACTTATCTCTGGAACAGACAATGAGCTCTTCATCCATTACCTGTTCATGGACAACGAGTTTGTCCTCCCAACTGCATCTGGCTTGCCTCTGACCTTTTCTCTGTGTGGCATTTTTGCTCCCGGTGCTAAGGGAGGCCTTCGCATTTCCCCAAACATGGTAATTTGGTTTGAATTTCGCATCTTCATTCTGTCACGGTTTTTCAAATATATATATTAATTAATTAATCATGCTGTTTTGTGAACAAATATGCATATTGAAGCAGATTTTACATTTTTTGTGCATAAAAATGGATAAATTAACTAAAATAAAAATACCATAAATTAAAAAAGACGTTTTTATGGCAAATTTATGGTAAAAAATAAAAGACAATCCCCTGGGGATCACATGTACTGCAACACACACCAGCACAACTTCCATTGTTTTACTTTTATGTACAACTTTGACAAAAAGAGTTTTCCAATGCCATAACAACAAAAATGTAAATTTTTTTTAAGAAAGAATCCAAATTCCCAGAAATTCATTTCTCATGGTTGTGCTTGTAATCAATGAACCTCAATAAACAACAGATATATATATGCTATATTTGTACAGTATATGTTAATATGTATTTTTGCTGTTTTGCTGGTACACTACTACTCTGTACTGATTGATTCATATCATTTGTTTCATCCACAGAATGAACTGTTGTTCATGCCCTCTGTTGGAGTGGAGTTTGTAACCCAGATGGGAGTCCATGTTCCGGAATTTGTTGACTCAGCCGTCGAGATGCACACCAGCTTGTACCACGAGAGCGCCCTCAACGCTAAGCTCACCATGGACCCAAACCAGGTCAAACTCTCCATCCCGGCTGCGAAGGGGACTACAAAGCTCTTTAGAATCAGGTATCAACTGTCATAAAGCTAGTATGTTTCAGATAGAGTAGCACATGTTCATGATCATGATGATGTGCCCTGCGATTGACTGGCGACCAGTCCAGGGTGTACCCCGCCTCTCGCCCAAAGTCTGCTGGGATAGGCTCCAGCATCCCCACGACCATAATTAGGATAAGCAGTATAGAAAATAAATGAATGAATGTTCATGAGAAAACAATATGTCTCAGTGCATTGTAGCAGATTGTCATTGTCATGCTGTAATCATACAAGGTAACTTACGTTTCTGTACTTTCTTTTTACATAGCAATACTGTGCTGATCGTGGGCGGAGACAATCCTGCTGAAATCCCACACAATATGGGTGACGTAAACTGTAACTCCATCCTCGGATTTAATTATTGCACTACAAAACTTCAAGTTGACCATCAAAACAAAAAGAATGTGCCTTACTTCCCCCAGAACGGAGGGACAATGTAAGTGGAAACATATAAGTGACATTTTACCAGTCTTTTAACTGCAATGGGATTTTGTAATGCACTGAAATGGGGTAAATATAAAAAGCAAATGATAAACAACCTTAAGCTTTGTACTGGTTACCTCAGGTTTGCAATTGACATCAAGCCTGCCAAAGAGGTGTCAGGCTACACAGCCACCATTGCATACAATCTCAATCAAAGTGAAGGAAATGATGGCCGCCAGAAGGTTGATTCCCTGAAGATGACACTGAAAGTTGAAGGTATATAATCATAACAATTAAGATCCAGTCTTAGAATTCCCTCACGTGTCATTCACCAGTGTTGAATCCTCTAATCTCCCAACTCCTCAGGAGCTAAACCTACTGAAGCTTCAGCCACCATGAAATACAACAGGAACAGGAATGTCTTCACCACCCAACTCCAGATACCCGACATTGATGTTGAAGCCGGAGTGAAGCTTGGCTTGACTGAAAGCAGCACCAAAGACAAAGCCATCACCCTTGAGCTATCCAACAAGAAAGTGCCACAGCTCACTCTGACTGGTCGTGCCAAGTGAGCAATTCAAACCACAAACTTAAACTAATATTTTGATGTTTGATCATAAAGGCAATAATTATACCATATCAATGAATTTCAGGCTTCATGCCATGACTGATGGAATGCTGCAGGTTCAGCTGCTTGTCCCCTCCCTGAAGACAGATGCGACCATCTCTGCTACCATGAGCAAAGCTGAAGATATCGCCTTTGAAATCAAAAGTGATGTGAAGCTCTCAGAGACGTCATCCATTCAGTCAGTCACGTTTAAATATGGTATGTCTTTAAAAAAATGCAACTAACATTGATTCATTGTGTTCACACGGTTTCACCTCAGAGGCTAACCAATATGGTGTATTTCAGGTGACGACCAAGCTGAGGTTAAGCTGATGTCCAACATGAATGCTGAGACCAAAGTTCTAGTGCCTTACACTGAAGACCTCAGGGTGTGGGTGGGGCAGTTTGCTAAGGTTGTCATGGATCATCGGGTTGTCAACACTGACATGAAACTGCGTCATATTGTCAACAAGGCCGTTGAGGTGAATTGACTCAGTTAGAAGACTGTTACTTAAATTCTTTCAGAATAATGCAGTGATGTCTGTATTTTTATCCCTAGGCCAGCGAAATCTGGATGAACAAGATCTCAGCTGATGTCCCCTATGTGGAGACTATGAGGAACAACATTATAAAGGTGGAAATGCCCTCCATGCCGGAGAACCTATTCATGAACATGTAAGGGACACCTATATACTGTAGCTGTGACAGTTTTATCTTTTCTTTACCTTTTTGGTGAGTTCTCGTATTATCCTGTCATCAGGGAAAGTAAATTCCGATACCAGTTCAACAAGGACCATCTGACCATCACTGTTCCTCTGCCTCTTGGAGGGAGATCTTCTGAGGAATTGAGGATACCTCCTATAGTCACATCCCCTCGCATATCCATTCCAGACCTTGAAATGGAGCTCGCCTCACGGGAGATAAACATACCCACATTTATCATCCCCTCTGAATGGGAACTCACTCTGCCCCTTATTGGAATGGTGGAATTGTCTGCCAAGGTCAACAGCAATTACTACAACTGGGAGACAACTGTGTCTGCAGGCAACAACACTGTGAAGTCTCCAAGCTACTTGGCCAAATTTAAAGTTAAGGCTGACAGTCCAATCAAACTTCTCTCCTTTACAACTGAAGGTAAGTTTATTTATTTTGGAATGAGACTTTTACAAAAAAAGTAAGTAGAAAGTGATTGACATTTTACTGGTTTGTTTGTTTTTAAGGAGCAACAGAAGTTACTGATAAAGATGAGAACACAATGAAATTCATCCTAAGTGGCACCCTGGAGCACCAATTTGTGAGTACAGGGGTTAATGTGGAGGAAACTTTGGCAGTCTCAGACAATGTCAAGTCATCTGGAATCTACAACATCCATGCTGCCACCCCCCTTGGCCTGCGAACGTCTTTGGACATTACCAAACACTTCACTCTTGATTCAGCCAAGCTATTTGGTGACATCAATGCTGACGGAAGTACCAGTGTTGGATCATTAACTTCTAGCACCACCTATCTCAACACCTTTTCAGTTGACCCTACAAAGAAGGAGGCCCGATTGGAGAGCACCCTTAGAGCAAACTCTGATATCCTGAAGGTTACAAACAAGATCAAAGCTGTGTATGGAAATGAGGAGCTTATGGTTGATTCTAATACTAATATCAACAGCGACCCCATCAAGCACTCAACAAAAATGAGCCTCAACCACAAGGATGCCAAGCTTACCATCAAATCTAACTCTGTCACCAAGGCTAATCAGAGAACACTTCAGAACAATGTGGAATTCACTGCCTCTGAAGGTCAAGCCAACCTGCGTATAGAAAATAAGGCTGATGATACAGTAAATCGTGCCTACTCCTTGATCACTGGCTCCATGAATCCCTCTGGCTTAGAGCTCAATACTGATGCCTCCATTACCATATTTTCAAGCCTTTCCTCTCACAAGGCAACCCTGACCCTAAACCTGAATGGCCTGACCACCAGCTGTATTACAACTGCTCAGCACAAAGCACTGACCTTTGAGAATATTTTCCACGGGGGACTTGATGCTGCTGGCGCTACCATGTCTCTCACCACAAAGGGAGGCATTCAAGATAACAAAGTTGAGTTAAATGTTGAAGGAAAGGTCGCCGGCTCGGAAGTCTACCTCAATGGCCTCTTTAAGGGTGACGCACTGGGTGCCAACACAAGAAATACAATGAACTTCAGAGTGAGCAAAGATGGCCTTATTATATCCAACAGTATTGTTGGATCTTTTGACAAAATGAGAACCGATAATACTAATTCCCTTTCTCTTACACTGAGATCTTTGACCCTCCACACCAAGAGCAACAACGTCCTCAACAAACAAAACTCCTACATGCATGACATCACAGTTAACATGGAGCGTTTTATAGCCACAATTATGGTGAAAAATGATTTGAAGATAATGGAGATAAACTTTAACAATGATGCTCAGTTCACAGCACAACCCTACAAAGTGGAGCTAATGGGAACCCTAAAGGGAGTCTTGTCAGGTGATGAACTCAAGCACACTTACGAAATCAAGTTCAAGGACATGGTCCTGTCTACAAAGGGCAACACCAATGGCAAACTCCTGGGGTCTCAGATCACACATAACACAGATATGGAGGTCGCTGGTCTAACAATGAAATTCAACAATCTTGCCGATTACAAATCACAGTCACTTCGTCTTGACAGCAAGATCAACGCTGTTGCTAAACCCTTTTCCGTCAACATTGATGCCTTGTTCAACTCAAATGGTGCAGTGTCTTTTTACGGACAGCAGAGTGGAGAACTATACAGCAAATTCCTCCTGAAAGCTGAGCCCCTGCTGTTCACAAATTCATTTGAGTACAGAGCCTCAACCACTCATGAGATTGATGGCAGACCCGCTATCAAAACCAATGTGGACAACAAACTCAGCAGCATACTGAGTCTCCAAGAACAGAGTTTAAATCTGAAGGTAACATCCAAGGTCAATGACAACACCTTTGAACAGGAAGTGGGGGCCTACAACAATGCAGAAAGAATGGCTGTTGAGATGAGAGGTGCAGTGGCCACAAACCTCTTTAGTGAAGATCGTCAGGACTATAGTGTTTCTGGATTTGTCAAGTATGACAAGAACACTGACAGTCATTTAATCCAAATACCGTTCACCGAGCACCTCCCTGCCATTATTGAAAATGTAAAATCCACCATAATGACGCTGATGGAAAAAAGTATTGAACTGCTGACAGACATCAACACCAAGTATGAGATCAGCACCAAGTTTCAGGACAAAGTATCTAAACTGAAGGAGGTAATTGACAACTTTGACATACAAGTCTTTGTCCAATATGTGAGAAAGTTCATCAACTTCTTTGAAAATGCCTTGACCAACCTGACAACCAAGATGCCTATCGAGGAAGTATTTAATGTATTGAAATCCATCAAGGATGCCATAATGGATTGGATCAAGAAACACAACATCCCTAATAATTTCAATGTCATTTATGGCAAAGCAGAGGAAATTCTGTCCAAGTACGAGATTGAGAAGCTGATCGGGGCAGTGATGGATGAGGTTGTTGAAATCATGAAGCAGTATCAAGTGAGGGAAAAGATTAAATCTCTATTCGCTCTGCTTAGGTCAGTTGACATTGAGCCTTTGATCCAAAATATTATAGTACCTGTTAAGGAGCTTGTGAATGAGCTGTATTTAATTGACTTCACACAGCTGATTGATGACATCAAACATTATGTAATGACAATGATCCAGAAATTACAGTCCTTTGATTATGACACATTAACATCAGAGTTGAAACAGAAAGTGACAGACATGAGCAGGATTCCCTGCTTTGGAAAACTCTACGGAGAGTTCAAAATTAACTCGCCACATTACAACCTAAGGACTACTGCAGATCTAGGGAACACCACAGCTACATCAGTCACACCAGAGTTCAAATTGAACCTTTATTCTCAGGCCAGATCTACCTTGAAAGTCCTCCAGTTTACAGTAGATGCCAGTGCACATATTGCTCTACCCAAGATGAGACGCCTGGCAATCTCAGAGTACATTAAGATTAATCAGTCATCTTTTAAAGTAGACCACAAGGGAACAATGGCTGTCTACCATCTGGCAGGCCAAGGTTCTGCCGACACTTCTGTGAACATAGCAACTGAGTTGTATTCTGCAGATCTTGTCAACAACATGTTCTTTGCCATGGAAGATGGACTGTCTGCCACTGTTAATACAAAGTACAACCATGACCTCAACATTCCACCCTTCAACATCTTCACTCACGTAACAACAACTCAAAAGACGAATATTACGCTGGAAGCAGACTCTGTTCATGTGAAGATGAACAATCTGGCTAATGCAAAATATGCAATCCAGGAATTTTCAGATGAGGTAAACCACAACAGTGACATGGACCTGGTTATGGATCTCCACACAAGCAAAGTGGTTTTCTTTGGTGCAACAGGCAGCAAATTTGTAAAAAACAATCAGAATGTAGTTGTAGATATCTGCATTTTCCGCCATGCCATTATTGATGCTAAATTTGAAACAGAAGGACCTGACATGAACAGTGTTGCACAGCTAAAGTTCCAGGCTAAGGCTGAAGATATGCAAATAGATCTGACCGCATCCCATGATGCTAAACTAAATGGTGGAACTCTTTCAAGCACTGCCCTTGCCTTGATCACGCCTACCAAGCTCATATTTGACACCAAGAATAGGGGATATTCCAAGCTGCACTTTCCGTTCCAGTTACCTGGGAAGATGGAATTCCACAATGACATGCTTCTTACACTGACCTCTGACGTACAACAGGCCAGCTGGACAGCAATAGCCCAATTCCAACAAAACAAATATTCCCATTCTTTTACAATAGATAATGGTGAGAAAGAAATCAGTATTGTTTCCCAGATCAATGGAGAGGCTAATATTGATCTCTTGAGGCTACCAATCACTATTCCTGAAATAAGACTGCCTTATGCTGAAATGAGGACGCCAAAGATTGAATTCACACTGTGGGAAGATGCTGGCCTGAGATATTTCTTCATCACAACTCAGCAGACTTTTGACATGAGCTCCAAGATGAAATACATGAAGAACCCTGAGATGTTCACCATTAACATTAATGTGGATCCAGTCATTAGTGCCATTAACAGCAACATCAAGACGCTACACAAGAAAATGCTCATTGGAAAAGATAAGGCTGCTGCAGTTCTGGCTTCATCGTACAGCAAAGCACAGGCAAAGTACGAAAAATACAGCATTGAATTGCCTAAAACAGTGACAATCCCCGCTTACAAAGTACCAGTCATAAATGTTGAGATGTCAACATTCACTATTCCCCTCCCAGACACAAGCCTTCTCACAATGCCTGCTCTCCATGTTCCATCAGCAATTAGCAAGTTGACCCTTCCCAAAATCACTCTACCCAAAGTTAAGAGCATAAGGATTCCAAAGATGGGTGATTTGACCTATGAGTTAACCGTGAAAACACCAATGATCACTCTCAGAACCAACACCAGCCTTCTCAACCATGACAGCTTCATCATCAAACTCGATACATCCTCATCTTCAGAGTGCAAGCTTCTGACAGGAAAAATTCAGGGCAACACCAACATTGATGTAGAGGGCGGATTCAAAGTGGCCTCTGTCCTGTCTGTCAAACACGCAGTGGTTGAAGGAACCCATGACAGCACAGTCATCTTAAGTTATGAAAACGCTGATTTGTCCATCCGCAATTCAGCAATGGTCAATCTGTTTGATCGGAATATGGAACTCTACCAGGAGATAACTGGAAACCCAGAAAAAGGCCTTGTTTCCTCTCTGTCCATTCCACATGCCGGGCATGTTGCGGTTCAAATGCAGATCATGCGGCCAGCACAAGTGAGCGCAAGACTATACGGTCGCTATCCAGTAAGTAGCAGCTTGAAATGTCCTTTTAATTGAAATGTCAAAAAAAAAATTATTAAAATGTTTGGTATTATCATGTTATTTTCTGCAGACTGAACCAACAACAGACATTGACATCTTGGCCCTAAAGGCATCTGTGATGAATACTGAGACGCTGAACATTCGGACTTCTTGGAACATGGAGATGCCTTACGAGGTGATGCTGGTAGCGAAGAAGACAGTACCTGCAGTCCTGCAAACTGTCTCTACTCCTGCTGTCAAGACATACAAGAAAATTAACCGTTATGCCAGAAGCTTTGGGGATTCCCTTGAACAAGCTAAGAACCAGGGTACAGTGTTGTTTCAGAATGCTGTTGACAACATTGCTGCAGTTAAAACCTCCAACGTCATTACATATATTGCAGATCAGACATCATTTTTACTTAGAAAATACCAACAAAAGGTTGACCTTTTTCTGGATGCTATAGTAAAATTCCTGGAAGAGACCAGGTTCCTAATCCCGGGGCATGCGCAGAGGTTGTCAGGGCTTGAGCTCTATCAGAAATGTATCAACTATGTCATCACAGTATGCGAGGATGCATTTGATCAAATTGCAAACCTCCAATTCTTCAGTTTTGTAAAAGCTGTTGACCTCTTTGAAAACATGAATTTCACAATTCCTGCCACTGACCATATTGTCAGTGGAAAAGACATCCTTGACAACTTATTTAAAGTCCAGGACAAAGTGGTTGCCACTGTGAAAAAATGTGAACCTTTTAAAGATATTGGCAGAGATTTATCCGCATTGATGGGCTTTGCTGTTGAGCAAACGCAGAAGTTTCTTCAAATTCTGAAATCCAGAAATTTTGCAGAGATCTCCACCTTTGTGACGAACATGTATAATGACGCAGTTAACTCCTCTGTCTTTGTTAATGTTATCAAGAGGGTTGAGTTGGTCCAAAAAATAATTACTGAATGCCTCACAGCGATCACAAGCAAACTCCAGACCATTGGGTCTGACATCTCCATTGAACAGCTTCGAGCAGACATCCAGCCCTCAATTGACTTTATGTTGAAACGTGTGAATACTTTCCATGTCGATGTTATGAGAGTCTTTCAGGAGAAAAGTAACACAATTGAACAATTTGTGAGAGTAGGTGACAGACAGATGGAGGTTGATATTCCTTTTCCATTTGCTGCTCAATTTGCCTAAATACCATGACTAACCATCTCTAATCCACAATGTTGTTCTTTTGTTTTATGTCATATGTCAATTTGTTCATAATTTGACAGCTGTTGCCTATTTTGCCTCATTGTATGTTGTACTATTTAAAATCCTGCTGGCTTAAATAAAGACAGTTTTTACTGCATACACCTTGATGTGTGTCCTATATGTATGCTGAACTTTGTTATAACAATTGTTGGTGCCCATTCTCACCAATGTATCTCATTTCTAATGTAAATTAACAGGGGTGTACTGTTCAATTCCCCGTGAAAAATAGATAAAAAACATTCAAAAGAAATCAAAAGAATCAAAGCCCAACGATTCACATACAGTATTAGTTGTTTGTATTCTAAGGTCTACATATAGCAGAGCAGTGACATATGCTCTTGGATTGCTAAACAATGGAAAAGCCCAAAGATGCAACCATTTGACAATGACGGTTAAAAAAAATAGCAGAACTAAAATATAGACACAAAAAACATCTAGTGGAATATATGATTTGGTCAGCTTTTCAGTTTGTCACATTAGGATATTTTGTTCAAAGTTCTTTATTTCTAAGCACAAACTTTTTTTAGCATAGATTTGAGACAATTTTTTGCCATTCAAGCATTATTTGAAGATCTCTGAAATAGAAAATTCACAGTGCATGGATTTTTATAATAAACATTCAACAACAAGTCATAATAATAATGCCATAATGTTCATAATACTGCAATGTAGTGTCTGTCAAATGAATCAGATTTATTAACTATTTCCGATTAATGATTTTTAAAAAGCAGTAAGTCGATGATAACTTCAATATAAATGTTTCTGTTAAAAAGAGTGAATACAGTGATCCCTTTTTTTTATCGTTTAACACAACCGTGACAAGGGAATTAACGCAAAGTAGAATTTCTTGTTAATAAATTGAATATTCTTGTAGTGAAAACATAGAAAACATGTTTATGACCTTTAAAATACATTTTGAAAAATTCCTAGAGCCCTCTAGAAATGAAAAAACACCTATATAATAACGTTTACACTCATGTTGGCTAAAACTCGACACACACTAGCATAAATTTGATTGCATTGTAAGTCTTAATTTAAGTCTGAATTTTAATTCTTAAAAGGTTGATTTTGGCTGGTTATATCTTTTAGAATAGGTTGGCGTGGAATAAGGCTGCAACAGTAGCCAGTGTTATTATGATTACTGCATGTGGCTGTTGAGAGATAATTGAAACCTGCAATAAATGCCTGTTTTTCAGACAATCAAGCCTGATGCTTGTCTCACCCAACATTAAAGTAACATTACTCACACCTAATGACCAGTGTGGAATACACTCTCATTTTGTGTCTCCTTGAAGTCCCGTATTTGTATATTTGTTCATTTTGCCGTTGACTTAATTGAGGTAGAAAATATGTAAATCTTGCTTAAATTTTAAGCAATTTGCTTTGTTTTTCTACTAACAGGTCATATCCAGCTGAAAAACAGCATGATTTGTGAATGTTTTTTAAAAAACTGTGATAAAAGTGTGAAGCGAAATTCAAACTAGTTTGGCAACTGTACATTAAAATGAAAGCCACAACCAACATTGCATTGATGGTAGCAACCAAATCATATTTTTATTTCACCAAAAAGAGTTTTGCATCTTTGTTGACAAAAAAAAACTGCTTCCAGTGTTCCACTGAAAACAGATTATGTAACGTCAATAGCATTAACATGTAACTGCCATACATTTATGAACGATCATAGATTCATTTAGCATACCCAGCACTATTAAGTATAATTATAATAGTAAAGTTTACCATTTGATCTGTACCTTTCAATCAAAATTTTTATATTTAGTACTGACAATTAGGGACACAAGAGGGGTGCCAGTGGGAACAGTCAGGACAGCACAGTGCATTCCTGTCCTGCAAGCAGCAAAACACCGCTTGGCAGGGAGGAATGTGTCTTTTACGTAATCGTGATTTAGAAAAGATACTCTTCCAAAACAATATTTTGACAATGAATGTTTTCGGCTGTACTAAAGTTTAATTACAACTTGGCTTTCCTCACAATACTCTGAGAATGTTCCTTTTAAAGACAGAAGCACCGCTATTGTTAGGTAAAGGCACAGTTACACATTTCACACACATAACCGCATCAAATTGGGTAGTTTTTTTTCATTTCAACATACAATACATTCACAGTCATTGTGCAAACAGTCTGGTGGTTTTACACCATGTCTCAATTTAACAAGTTTTTTCCTATTATTAAGAAACACAACACCCATACGCAACATTGTCTGTTTATCCTTAAAATTTATAAATGTCATGATGCCATCAAAGGGCTTAATTACACATAAGTGATTATTGGCTGTGACAGAGCACACTTTTACACATACAGTATACCATATTGACCTGAAAGTCATCTTACATTCAAGTCAATGCAGGAAAACACCTTGTATTGCATGTCTAAACTAATTAAGATTCAAGACAGAATCTTTTTGTCTTTCTCCCAAAAGATCTTACAGGTTACCAGTGACAACAATTACAGTGAGGGAAAAAACTATTTGAACCCCAGCTGATTTTGTAAGTTTGCCCAGTAACAAAGAAATGATCAGTCTACAACTTCAATTGTAGGTTTATTTGAAAACTGAGACAACAATGGGAAAAAAAATTCCAGAAAAATGTGTTTCAAAAAGAGTTATAAATGAATTAGCATTTCTATGAAGGAAATAAGAATTTGATCCCCTATCGGTCAGCAAGATTTCTAGCTCCCAGGTGGATTTTATACAGGTAACGAGCTGACATTGGCAGCCCTCTCAGCTTGTCACCTGTATAAAAGAGACCTGTCCAGAAGAAGCAATCAATCAATTCAGATGCCATACTCTGCACCATGGCCAAGACCAAAGAGCTTTTCAAGGATGTCAGGGACAAGATTGTGGACCTACACAAGGCTGGAATGGGCTACAAGACCATCGCCAAGCAGCTGGGTGAGAAGGTGACAACAGTTAGTGCAATTATTCGCAAATGGAAGAAACATGAATTAACTGCCAATCTCCCTCGGTCTGGAGCTCCATGCAAGATCTCACCTTGTGGAATTTCAATGATAATGAGAACGGTGAGGAATCATCCCAGAACCACTCGGGAGGAACTTGTCAATGAGTTCAAGGCAGCTGGGACCATAGTCACCACAAAAACAGTTGGTAACACACTACGCCGTGAAGGACGGAAATCCTGCTGTGCCCGCAAAGTCCCCCTGCTCAAGAAAGTCCATCTACAGGCCCGTTTGAAGTTTGCCACTGAACATCTGACTGATTCAGCGGAAGACTGGGTGAAAGTGTTGTGGTCAGATGAGACCAAAATTGAGCTCTTTGGCATCAACTCCACTCGCCGTGTTTGGAGGAGGAGGAACGCTGCCTATGACTCCAAAAACACAATCCTTACCGTCAAATATGGAGGTGGAAACAGTAAGCTTTGGAGGTGTTTTTCTGCCAAGAGGACAGGACAATTGCACCGCATCAAAGGGAGGAAGGATGTGGCCATGTACCATCAAGTGTTAGGTGAGAACCTTCTTCCCTCAGTCAGGGCATTGAAAATGGGTCGTGGTTGGGTATTCCAGCATGACAATGATCCAAAACACACGGCCAAGGCAACAAAAGATTGGTTTGAAAAAGAAGCATATTGGGGTCATGGAGTGACCTAGGCAGTCTCCAGACCTTAATCCCATAGAAAATCTGTGGAAGGAGCTGAAGGTTGGAGTTGCCAAACATCAGCCACGAAACATTAATGACTTGGAGAGGATCTGCAAAGAGGAGTGGGCCAAAATCCCCCCTGAGATGTGTGCAAACCTTCTGGCCAACTACAAGAAACGGCTGACCTCTGTGATGCAAATTAATTTATAACTCTTTGAAATGCATTTTTCTGGATTATTTTTGTCATTGTTGTCCCGGTGTTCAAATAAACCTACCATTGAAATTATAGACTGATCATTTCTTTGTTATAGGGCAAATTTACAAAATCAGATGGGGTTCAAATAGTTTTTCCTCACTGTATGTGCTTAAAAAGACCTGATGACCATGAAAAATATACCTCCCTATTATTCAAAATTAGCACTGGGCTGCAAAAAAAGGGTTTTGTCATCTACAGTAATTTGACCAATTAAGTCATGGCATAAAAAAACAACAACTTTATATTGTATACTGCATTTCATTCACCCAATGATGAAAACACAAGGCATGGTCATAATACATCATGATGTCCGTTTCACACTACTTGGGTGAAACCTGCAGAGGCACTAAACTATATGTAACTTGAAAAAGAGATACGACATACAGATGTATGAAATAAATCATACAAATACAAAATAAGTAAACATATTTTGTACATTACACATGCAAGTGCAAAGGAAAGACAACTACCTGCGAAGCAAAAGATTTAAACTTTAAAAAAAACAACCTTCAACCACTGGTTTAAAAATAAAACACTCTTGCAATACATATTTGGTCGCAATTAAAAAATGAATATAAATAATGCGTTCATTGATTTTAGTGTCAATTTTATCCATATTCCAGCAAAGAAATGTGCACGTGGCATATTTTCATGGCAAACAAAACCTTTGTGAAACTATTAGAGCGGCCAAGTGCTAAAGTTACTGCTTGAAAAATGGCAGATAGGCAGTGGTCTAAATGCTGTCTATAGAAAGAAAACTACATTGTAGGGCAAAATACAAAAAGTCACAATCAAGGAGTTTAATTCACTGTCCAAAACACCCCAAACGACGACCGTGTGTGCCCACAACGACGTCTTTGGGGGTTCTACCGGATGCAAAACTGATGAGTGACCCTGCCTGGCTAGGCCTTGTCGAGGCGCGTCTTTGGGTTAAAACAAAGTCACATCAAAACGCAGCACCGTAGACAAACTGCCGGTTGGGACTTCTGTTTCTGTAGGGCTGCGCGTGTGGCCGTTTCAAACACCTCCCATACGCCCTCTTTCGTCTTGGCCGAGCACTCCAAATAGTCATAAGCCCCGATACGCATCGCCATGGCGCGGCCGTCCTCAGGCCGCGCCGGCTCCAGCTTCAACCGGGACAGCTCGTTCTTAACGTGCTCGTCGGTGCGCAGATCCTTCTTGTTAGCCACTAGGATGACGGGCACGTTGGGGCAGAAGTGCTTCACCTCGGGCACCCACTTTTCCGGGATGTTCTCCAGCGAATCCCGGCTGTCCACGGAGAAGCACATGAGAATGACATCCGTGTCCGGGTAGGAGAGAGGGCGTAGGCGGTCGTAGTCCTCCTGCCCGGCGGTGTCCCACAGGGCCAGCTGAACTTGCTTGTTGTCCACTTCGATGTCCGCCACGTAGGTCTCGAAGACTGTGGGGACGTACACTTCCGGAAACTCGTCTTTGCTGAAGAGGATCAGGAGACACGTCTTCCCGCACGCCCCGTCCCCGACCACCACAAGTTTCTTCCGGATGTCGGCAGGCATCTGCGCCTCCTTACCCATGTTGAACTCTTCCTTGGCGTCCCTAATCGTGCAAAGTTCACTTTATAAAGCGAAGGCTGCTTGCCTAAATATAGCCGACCAATAGGAAACCGGGAGGGGATTTTGCAGCAGCCGGTGATTGGACCTCGTTGGGTTCTTCTTTCAGAGGCGGGACGTGCATGATGACGGCAACGAGCCGCTCCAAAGTAAAGCAACAGACTAAATGGACGCCTCACCATTGCTCCTTGTTTAGCATTCAGAGAAGATGACAAAAGTGCTTTTTCTCATTGTAATTCGAAGTGAGGCGATCGATCCAAAGATCTACACTAGCGATGGTGGGTGTTATCGGCCTCGAGTCGATAATAGCCTGATGATATTGATATTTTTCCCAAAGTAGGCGGTGATTCATTTTTACGATCTTTGAAATTGTTTCCATCTAACTGTGGTCAAAATGTGGGTAATTTCTGAGCTATACAGTGCATGTATTTAAGTAGCATATATATCGAATACATTGTACTACCCTAATGAGGATAAGCGGCATAGAAAACGAACGAATGAATAATAATTGTTTTCAAGTAAAAACTTTTTATGGCGTGGTGGCTTTTATTTTGTGGTGGCCCACCACCACAGTCAATGACATGTAACGGAAACGCTGTATCATGAGCAGTTGCTGTGTCTCATTTCGGAGTATGCATCCTTTAGAGGACCCAGCCAATTATCTCCAGATCAGAGAGAAATCATAAAAAGAAATAATTAACTACTTTATGACTCCCAGCGAAGCAGCCCTTTTGTACAGCACTTTGCCTTGAGATGTTTGGACATTCACAAGTTATATGTTTCAATTCAATTTATTCATTTCATTTATTATTCTATTATTCAATTATATCTTAAATAGTTTCTAGTCAGACCATTTAAAAGCTATTTGGTTTTAATAGTATTGTATGTATTAATATGTAAATGTATTAGTTTATGGAAGATTTGTATTGTACTTAGTTTGTGAATGATTACTTTGTCTACTTAGTTTGTGTTTATTTAAAAGCCTTAGAATCATATTGACAGTCAATCAAGTTTGTAAACTTACTTGATGGATGATGTCCTGGACATACAGTGGTGTGAAAAACTATTTGCCCCCTTCCTGACTTTTTATTCTTTTGCATGTTTGTCACACTTAAATGTTTCTGCTCATAAAAAAATAGTTAACTATTAGTCAAAGATAACATAATTGAACACAAAATGCAGTTTTTAAATTAAGGTTTACGTTATTAAGGGAGGAAAAAAACTCCAAATCTACATGGCCCTGTGTGAAAAAGTGATTGCCCCCCCCCTTGTTAAAAATGACTTAACTGTGGTTTATCACACCCGAGTATAATTTCTGTAAACACCCCCAGGCCTGATTACTGCCACACCTGTTTCAATCAAGAAATCACTTAAACAGGAGCTACCTGACACAGAAGAGTAGACCAAAAGCACCTCAAAGGCTAGACATCATGCCAAGATCCAAAGAAATTCAGGCTCATATGAGAACAAAAGTAATTGAGATCTATCAGTCTGGTAAAGGTTATAAAGCCATTTCTAAAGCTTTGGGACTCCAGCGAACCACAGTGAGAGCCATTATCCACCAATGGCAAAAACATACAACATATGACAATTTGACACAATAACGCTGGCAAAATACCTCCATCTTTCTTCCTTAACAGTTGACAGATAAAGGCTACAACTGTCTCTTAACATTTGAAAAGACACCTGCTATTTTTCTTCTTTCCACTTGCGCTCAGTCATGCGGCACCTGCGCCTCTCAGCACGAGTCTTATCATTAAGCCAGGCCTTAGACCTGGTTTTGGGTTTGGACCTGGTCTTAGGAGCCACAGAGTCAAGTACAGTCTGGCAGATGTCGTAAAACCAAGAACTTAGCTCATTTGTGTTGCTCAGAGACACAGAGATAGTATAGTCACTGAAGCAGGCAGAAAACTGTACTGCAGTGGTAGGGTTAATAACCCAAGAATGCTGCGCAGGAGTGTGCGCATTTACACACTTAAAAGGCAAAGTCACATCAAACACCACAGGCATATGATCCAAAAAAATTGCATCACAAATTTCCAGATTAAGAACAGGTAAGGCATACGACAGAACCAAGTCAAGTGTATGTCCACGCTCTTGTGCCGGTGCAGACATGGACAGAAGTCAATAACAAAAGAGTCAATAACATTGAGGAAATCCTTCACCATTGGTTTTTCTGTACAGCACACATGAATATTCATGTTCCCCATAAGAAGAGAGTCATATTTAGGCATATTCTCAGCTAGAAAAGAAGCAAAGTCGTTTATAAAATCCTTGTTGTATTTGGGTGCTCTATGGACCACTGTGCACAACACAAGCTGAGGACCAACCAGCTCAAATAACAACAGTTCAAAGCTGGAGAAAGTAGTGGGCAGGGAGACCAGTTTACACCTGTAGGTACTCCAGTAAATACCGTAGTGGCTACTCTTCCACCACGGCCAGAAGTATGCGCTGCGTTAAAATAACAATCCGGTGGCAATAGCTCGGCAAAGACATTAAACTCGCTGGCTGTCGCCCATGTCTCCTTCACCCGGAGAAAATCCAACCCGCTCATTATAAAGTAATCCTTAATGACCTGATTTGATTTACATGATTTCCTATGGCAAAATATGTCTGGTTTTTTGGTTGTTTTTTACATTTTCATTTTTGTCTTACCGTTTGTTATGAATTAATACCGAAAACTGAGGTACCGCTCAATGTATGACATCCAGTAATCACTTGTTTATTGCGGTGAATTGGTTCCAGACCCAATCGAAGTAGGATTTCTCCTTTTTAAATGTAATATTTCTGTAGTTAGCGCATAGAAAACCTGTTTGCAACTTTCAAAATACCTTTTTGAATATTGTTAGAGCCCTCTAGAGATAAAATAACACCACTTATAATCACCTTTACACTCATATTTTCCAATAAAGTAGCTGTAATACAGAAAATAAGACGTATTTGACATACGTAAGACATAACCTAGACTTATACATTAGCATTGGGAGGGTTCCTTGTTTTGTTCCAGATAGCGTATTTCCTGTGCTTGCAATCGTTACAGCTAGCGACCGGTGTAGAATACTACATATCACGTCTCTGAATGCATTTTTTAAATGCCTCATATTTATTTGTATTCTTGTTCATTTTGCCATTGCGTGCTCGAAAAGGCTCATGTAATAACTTGGAAAATTGCATATTTATGACTAAAAATAATGACACAAAACAGCAATCATTTATTAATTTATTTCTTTTGGAAAAAAAACATGGTAGAGTGAAGTTGTGAAATTTGTAGAACAAAGTGGCGAGGAACCACTGAATTGTTAAATTGTTCCCGATTGTGCTGATCTTTGTGCTGTGTTTTATTGTGATTATCATCATAATCGGTCATGGACCCAAAGTTCATGAGTCTAGGTAGAGGGTAGACCGAAAGGACAAGATGGCGGGTAATGGCAGCCAAAATTAGTTTTTTTCCATAGAGTGGCTAGGATTTGCCATCTATCCATTTTCTTCCGCTTATCCGAGGTCGGGTTGCGGGGGCAGCAACCTAAGCAGGGAAGCCCAGAGGTCCCTCTCCCTGGCCACTTCGTCCAGCTTTTCCCGGCGGATGCCGAGGCGTTCCCAGGCCAGCTGAGGGACATAGTCTCTCCATCGTGTCCTGGGTCTTCCCTGAGGCCTCCTACCGGTTGGACGTGCCCTGAACACCTCCCCAGGAAGGCGTTCGGGAGGCATCTTAACCAGATGCCCGAGCCACCTCATCTGACTCCTCTCAATGCGGAGGAGCAGCGGTTCTACTCTGAGTCTCTCCCGGATGACAGTGCTTCTCACCCTATCTCTTATGGAGAGCCCAGCCACCCTGTGGAGCAAACTCATTTCGGCCGCTTGTACCCGCGATCTTGTCCTTTCGGTCACTACCCAAAGCTCATGACCATAAGTGAGGGTAGGAACGTAGATCGACCGGTGAATCGAGAGCTTTGCCTTTCGGCTCAGCTCCCTCTTCACCACGAAAGACCGGTGCAGAGTCCGCATCACTGTAGACGCCACACAAATCTGCCTGTCCATCTCACGTTCCATCCTTCCATCACTCGGGAACAAGACTCCGAGGTACTTAAACTCCTCCACTTGAGGCAGGACCTCATCCCCGACCCGGAGATGGCACTCCACCCTTTCCCGGGCGAGAACCATGGACTCGGACTTGGAGGTCCTGATTCTCATTCCAGCCGCTTCACACTCAGCTGCGAAGCGACCTAGTGAGAATGGCTAGGATTTGCCTTAGAGAAAATCATTTCATCTCCAAAAGGGGCGCTGCAAAAAAAAAGTTTGGGGACCACTGACCTGGGATTTTATGAAGAATATGCAAATCATTCAATGAGCTAGAAAAAAGTAAAAATGTCGGCAATACTGCACCGGTATTCGCATCGTACTGGATCGATACCAACATGCGTGCTGTCGCCACCTCTAATGGTAATGAAATTGGGAGGAGACTTTTTTTTTAACGCCGTTTCCTGCAGTTGACGGTATTTACAGGTAGGGGGCGGCAGCACAGGGACAACGTTAGCAGAGGCTATCAAAGCCTTGCAAAAAAAAAAAATCAGCGCTCTCTCCAAGGAAACAAAACAATATAGAATCTGGTTTACGGGGTGTACGTAAAGCCCGGAGCCTCTCTTAGATACGACAACGCGTAAGTAGCCCAGCATTTTTGTCCAAGAGAGTCAAATCAGCTGTGTTTTGCACGCCGCCGTTGTGCGAGCATTTCCTCTTTTGTTTAGCGGTTAAGGCCCCTCTTGTTTGGGACTTGAAGGGGGTGCCATGTTGTTTTAGCCGCCGCTGCTGCTGAGTGCCTGATGGTTTGGCTAGCTCTCGCGCAACTTCACACGATTAGCAGCGCTAGAACAGTGCGACATTTGTGGAATATTCGTTTGAAAAACCGCAGCAGAATCCCACACACGACTCGCCCTCTTGTAGAAAACTGCACACAATAATCGCCGTTAAAATACAGCGCTGGTTTATCACGTAAACTTTGATGTTAAGCCATAATAAACAGGCCTGACGCGACTAGCTGTGGGGAACTAGCTAATGCTAGCTACAGTGAAACATGCATGCCCACTCTCATACGTTTGGTCGTAATAGTAAAGCCTAACCAACAAGTAACACATTCAATACAACCAAAATATTGTCGCCAATTAAACCCCACCAGTCAGCTGCACTTACTGCACAATTCCTGGTTGTATTAGCCAGCTAACATAGTTAGCTAGCTCATCTGTCGAAACGCCTGGCGTGCATTATGTGTTGTTTTTAACTTTTCTACAATGTATAATTGCTCACCATTACCGTCACGTTGACTAGAAAAATGTGCTCATGGCGGGCAATTACCTCATAAGTAATTGAATTGATCCACAACCAGCGTTATAAGAACGCCACTTGTATGGCCACAAGCTAAGCTAATGGCAATGCTAACAAGCGTCTTGTGCTCTTGTTTTGTGCTCACTTTAGTTTTTACCTATTGTCGTCAGTAAAGTGTTATTTCTGGTGGACAAACGTTTTATTTAACTAGTGGTTGGAACATAAGAAAACATTGCTTTAAGTAGTTGTATAACCTATTGTACGGTTGAACATACTTCATATATATAATACATTTTGGATTGACAGGGTGTACCCCAGGATGGATGGATGTACTGTCAAAAATACATTAAAAAGTAGTGTAGAACTGCGTTATATTACGCTCATGTTTCTAATACATTTTCTCATCAAGATAAGTTAGAAGCTATAACCTCAAGGATAAACTTACTAACTTGTATATGTTTACAATGCATTATGCAGATGTAGTACTGACAAGACAACCATATAAAGCAAATGCACTGTTGTGTTTAGGTTTTCCCGTGGAATGAGCATTCCATGCAGCATCCTAGGTATGAATGACGTGGCCTGGCAGGAGACGAGAGGTGGGATGCTGCATGCAAACGGTGCTCCTGAACCTGGAGGCGTCAGAGTGCACACTGGAGGGGCCCTAGCAGTTGTTGCCGGGCCCCCAGGGGGCCCGCACTTGCAGGGCATGGATAGGATTGGCAATCCTACCCCGGGAACACCACAGCCTCCACTGAGCGGTCGCTCGCAGGATGACGCCACAGTGGGCTACTTTTTTCAGAGACAGCCTGGAGAGCAGCTCGGGGGTTGCCCACCCAGCAAACATCGCTGGCCAACTGGGGACCCTAACCATGTTGATCAGGTGACAAACCGCCATCAGAAATGACACTGTACAGCTGGTAAAGCACTATTGATATGCTGACAATAGGACCATGTATGTGATGTGTATTTGTTTGACAAGAGTCAAGGGTCCAAATCAACATGGCCTCATCCAGGTTACATGCGACTGTGAGACTTTTTTGAATTATTTATTTACAAGCTGAGATGTATTGAAGACATCGTTCTTGGGGTTTTGGTGCAGTTGCCATTCACACTGGCCTCGCTCAGGACTAGAGTCGACTTGCAGGCGCACCAACCTGTTTGGTCCTGTAGTGGGTTCTGTGGACGGTGTTCACACTTGATGAAACAAACCATTCTAGCAGAGCAAACCGACTACAGTTGGTTTCTACCCAGCCGAAAATGACAAGGGTAAACGTACCCTGGGACACCTAGTGCACTCAATCACCCTCACCTTTCACCGGAAAGCACTTGTCGTCTTGTAGGTGTGTCTGTGCTCATAATACAGTGGTAAAACTGCTATGCAGCTCAGTTTCTGTGTAGTGGCTCATTTTCTGCTTCAGAATGTTGTGATCCATGTTGAAATATTCTTGGCAAACCCCGGTGTCGATTGCAGATTCAACCACGACTATGCACGACTGTCAACAAGACAGTTATATTGCTTCTCTCTTGTGTTGCCGATGGCTGAGTCATTTTCAGTGCATCTATATTGCTATACAAGCTGTTCACTGAGTACTTTGCATATATATATATATATATATATATATATATATATA